>VMDO01011191.1:0-68011 GCA_007922755.1 Pedetes capensis
AAATTTGAACTAAAACTTTTTTACAATAATTTATAAACATTATATAATACAGATATATGTAGTGTACATGTTTCTAAGTTGTTTTTATTATTAAATTCTGATGATATTACACCCAGATAAAAATTTATATGAAAAGTCTAAACCAACATCCTTAGAAACTTATTATAGAAATGTGTTTTTAAGAAACTAAGAAAGATAATGTCTATGAATATAACTATTATACAGGAATCTACATTTCTTATAAAGCATGTATCTTTATCTTACCCTAATTTCCATATAATTAAAATGATTTTCAGGAACAGTTATTTCAAATTGACTCATTTAAAAAAATTACAAAGGGTTGATGCTTGCCTGGCCAGTTTTGTGAAAGGGAATATAGTTTATTTACTTCTTTTCTTTGGCCCATTGAATCCAAATCATTCCTATGGTCTGTGGATTCTTCCTCTACAAAGTCCTTTGGATCTTTCCTTTCTTATCTATTCCCATAGTCATTACAATAGCTAAGTCCCAGAGGACTTCACCCAGAGGACTAGTTAAACAGCCTTCTAGTTGATCTTCTATCTCCAAATTTCCCTATTCTAATCCCTCCTACCTATAGCTATTAAATGAATCACCCACTCCCTTTGCTAGAATTGATAGTGGCTTCCTATTGCCTACATTTTAAGTCCTAATTCCTATGACTCAGAGCCCTTTTATCAGCTCTTTTCTGACCTCTGCCAACCTGCTTGTCTTTCACATATGTTATGTTGTCCTTCCTGCTCTTTTGCACGTGGTTTCACCTACCTGAAATGTCCACCTCCCTCCACCAGTTTCCACTAACTCTTTTTTAAAATCCAACCAAAACAGTACTATTTCAGCAAGCCTCCCTGACCTATTCTAGGCAACAACAAGTGCTAGGCAAGTGCTCCCTGTCTCCTCTCAACATCCTACTGTGGACTGGGAGTGTAGCTCAGAGGTAGTGTGCTGGTCTACATGAGCAAGACCTGGGGTTCCATCCCCAGTACTGAAAAAAAAAATCCCCTTATTACCAAATGCACATTCTTTATAGTATTCCCATCTCATGTGCATGTTGGTTTGCTTTCTGTAAACTTTTCTCAAATAAATCCCTGATGAAGGAATAATCAAATGAATGAATGTATATGGGCTTAAATGTCTGGACCTAAAGAGTTGTCATCTCCAGATATGTAGAATTGCTGAAGGAAACATTTGGTTTGAGTGGGCTATCTGGTTGTTTTCTTTTTTGTTTGTTTGTTTGTTTGTTTTGTTTTCTAAATATTAAGATTTAAACTTGACTCTGAAACTTAGATTCCTTCCCTTGGGTCTCCCTATCTGATTCAGGAAAATTTTACTGAAAATGATAAATTCATTTACTAATTTTTTCTTTAGTTTACAGCGACTAGTCCAGCTGAAGCCAAAGACTGGGTGGATCAAATAAGTTTCTTGTTAAAGGGTAAGTATCATTGTTACAGAAATACACAGTGTGTGAGTGGATTTGCAGGTGAAGTTATGTTGTGTAAGTTTAATCTAAAGGCTTCTCTATGTACTTTTTCTGCCCTTTCTCACCTCTGCCTTCCCCACCTTATCCCCCATATTACAACAACAAATAGTACCATATATGAATGAGAAGGTGAGGAAATTCCCCACCTGAAGATTACCTCTTATTTCATAGTCCATCCACTTACATATAGACAAGTCCATAATAGTCATTATCACTAGAAAAGGAGATTCTGAAAACCAGCTCAACCCAATTCACTCTCTCCTAACCCCTTTTATTCTGGAAAGAAAATTCATAATATCCAACTTAGAGTCATGTCATTGCAATTGAGATCCAATATTCTCATATTCTCTCTTGTGTGCACTCGTGTCTAGAAATAGAACTCTACCCTGCTACAGTGGCACCCGCCTGTAATTCCAGTGACTCTCTAGAGGTGGAAGCAGGAAGATCACAAGTTTGACACCAGAGGCAACCTCAAAAGCATAACTCAGCAAGACTCTGTCTCAAAATTTAAAAAAAAGAAAGAGGGGATGCTGGGAGTGTCGCTTAGTGGTAGAGGTTTTGTTAAATATACATGAGGTCCTGAGTTCAGGCCTCCAGTTCTGAAAAGGAGAAGAAAACAACAAGAACAAGAATTCTAATCTAGGTGACTGTCAGGGACATTGGACATTAAAAACAAATTGCTTATTCCCAAGCCATAATAAAATGCTCCTTGCCTTGGGATAGGAAGAGTCCTGCCTGAAGATGTTAAATGACTGCTCTTAGAGTACCCTCTGCTGGCCAGCCTGCAGGCGCAGCAGCCATAGAGGCCCAGGAAGCTTTGTCTAGGAGTGGCCTGCCAGGTAGATGTAGTCCACCTTGAGTGTGTCACTTGGCATCAGATACCCTTGTTGCAGGACCTGACTCACAGAAAAACATGGCCCAAGACACAACGGGAAGCACAACCACCTAAGAATACCAAGTCTTCTCCTCTCACTTTTTTATTCTGCTGTGAGATTTTATTGTGAATAAAAAGAAGGAAGCATCCGAGCTTTAATTACAAGAATTGCCTATTTTATTCTGTTATGCCTTCCCTATCACAAAAACAAACTATTGCATCTACCAACAGCATCACGTATAATAGACTGGAACTAGGCAAACATGAACATTGATGGTGAGACTACAGGGTATACTCTCATCTAGGTGCCTAGGATTTATGCGTGTAATATACCCATAAGTGTGTAAACCTCAATAAAACTCAAAGCAGCTTTATTGAGCTGTACCCTGTGGTACTTTCAGAATCCCACATTGAAGAAATTATTCATTCCATTTTATTTTAAAACAAACAAAATAATAACATATGGTTTAAGCCACAAATGTGCCTTTGATCCTTTCTTCATATGAAGTGACGCCAGAATTCAGATGAAAAGTGTTGCAAAATCTTTATTAAAAGCCTAATCAAGCCAAACAGTTTTATTGTGTTTTGAAATGAACATCGATGTCTCTCCATTCTTCCCTTCCCCAGAGTATGCTGACTGCACTCACTCCTCCTGCAAAGGCCCCTCAGCAGGGTTTCAGAGAGCGTTCTGTACTACACGTCAGAGAATGAGCTTCCCAGTTCCCTACCAGAATAAAAACCAATCTCCCTTCCTGCCCTGGTGCTCCCCAGTGCTATAATGGCTCAGCATCCTCTAGGCAGTGACCCACTTTAAGGTCAACTAAACTGTACAGTTGCACAAAGACACAGTAACTATGTCATTCAGCCATTCCATTTGGTCTTGCATTACTAATATATTTTTCCATACTCCATTTCTTTTCCTCTTCTGCTTTTCCCCTTTTTCTCTCTGTACAAACAAACTTGTTTGAAATTCTGCAGTGACACCCTTGGAAATGGTCTTCCAACAGCTCATGTGGCCTCTGGAAGCCACCATAGTTGCCCTGGCTCTGTGCACCCTAGAGAACCACAAGCTATCACTCACCCGTCCAGTTTTCTACTTGATGAGCAGTGTGTGGCATGCTGGCATTTCCCCTTCTGGTCTATTTTCTTCCCTTCGCCTCCTGTTCTCATTCACACACCCATACTTTTCATGGCTGCTTCGTCCTGATCAAGTTTTATTGCAAGGAAGGATTTATGATGATGGTTTAAACCTGATGCAGTGCTAGTCTGGCCTTTTCTGTAGATTTCCTGCCACCAAGGCCCACATTAGAAATAACAGCAGTTAACCTAGTGTTTCATTTTCTTTTGACATGTTTTATTCTCATTCCTCCTCCTCCTTCACCCTCCTTCTTCCTTTCCTTATTCTTTCTTTTTCTCCCTATCTTGATACATTCTTATCTTTTCCCTGGCAGATCTGAGCTCTTTAACAATTCCCTGTGAAGAGGAAGAAGAGGAAGAGAATGAAGAAGAGGAAGAGATGTATGATGATATTGATGGTTTTGACTCCCCAAATTCTGGTTCCCAGTGCAGACCCATCATCTTTCCTGGGAGTGTGGGGATGAAAGAGCCTACAGAAAAGGAAGAGGATATTTATGAAGTCTTACCAGGTGGGAGACTGCATCTTCTAATTATCTCCCCCTAGTTTCAAAAACTTTTGACCTCATGGAACAACTTAACTCTGAAACTGCTAAAAGAAGCCAGATCGAAACTTCATCCTCAAAAAGGAAAGAATATAGAAGCTTGTGCTTCCCAGTACAGAGGCTCTGCCTTGTTCTGGGAGTAAGATTAATTTGATTCACATGAAGTAATTTATTTAATGTGTTGACAAGGTTAAATGATCGAGAATATTCATGTTGGTTTTCACAGGTTTACCATGAGTTTTGGGGAGGAGTCATCAAAACTCTATAGTTTCAACTTCTTTTTTGCAGAATTGTGAGAATGACAGAAAGTTGCCTCAAAAGTATAAGGGATTTCAAAAGTCTGAAATATACAAATGCTGACAGATCTTTTTAGTGATACAGTAAAACACTGACAGAGCAAGCACAGCTCATCATTACCTAGAATCAAATCACATCTCTTAAGAATAAACCTACACCATGTTTCCCCTCTTAGGCCCACCATTACAGCAGGTCTATTCTGTAGATGTCTTTCTTTCCAAGGCAGAATAACTAGCATTTCAGAAAATGTGCGGTCATCACTGCTTCTGCAGAGCCACTTCTGGTTGGGGATACAGCAGCTGGTGAACAGTGCAGCGCACAGTGGGGGTCAGACTGGAAAGCTGAAGCCTGAGCCTTTTAATTGTGAGGTAGTTAGACCACAGGAATGCTGAATCTTCAAGTCCATTCAGAAAGAGTGTTCCTGTGGAAATTTGCCAGGAGTTCAGTGCTCTGCTAAGAAATTCAAGTTAAGCCTAAATTTATAGCAATTTAAACCTCCATCCCAGATGAACCCAGGAACTAAGGTGAATATAACACTCAGGGGCTCTAAAGACAAGGCCATTTGCTAAAAGCATCATCAGTAAGCAATTGCATTTCAAGGGTTTCTTACGAGAGTCTGACCCTCCTAACTCTCATTCTATATTCCTCTCTGCCCTGGAAGAGAAGCCACATCATTGCTCCTTGAGTCAAGGAGAGAGGCTGTGGCCATACATCCCCACCAAGGAGAGCCTGCTTCATCTCCTTGTACTTCCAGCCTCTTCCAGTCCCCAGTTCCCCAGTCTTTTGTTGTTGTTGTTGTGTTTTATTATGCAAATGATATCTTGGTTGAGGCTGAGCCATTTCTTGTGTCTGAAGTTAAAAAAAAAATGATAATTTCCTCAGCAAGTCATCGTCGTTAATGAAGTTTTACAAAAACAGATACAACCAAAGGAAAATAAAATTTCACAGGTGATAAATTTTTCCAATTTCCCTGGCAGAATTCGATAGGATTGTTAAATTAAGAGTGAAGGTGTCTGTTAGAAAGCAACGAGCAGTGATGGGTAATTTTATAGAGTGGAAAATTGAATCAAATTGCTACATTAAAACACAGCTCCTCTGAGAATCTTCCCTTTCACAGCCTGCTCCATTGCAACAGCAGGGTGCAGAAATGGATCTAATTCACAACACTCCCTAAAAGGAGATACACTCCTCAACTTGGCCAGAATCTTCCTAGTGAGCTCACATTTTGCTTACTCCTGCCCAGGATTGGGAAAATATCCGGGTAACACTCCATTTGGGGTTACAGCTGTGGAAGAGTGCTCTGGGAAAAACTTACTGAACCATTCAGCCCTCTAGGGTGCAAAGAAAGGGCCTTTTTACACATTATGTGTAGTTCTCAAAGGATCCAGGGAGAAGAGGGCTCATGCTCACAGAGAGCAAAGGAGAGCAAAGAGAAAGAGGCCTCAGAAAATACAATGAGTTTGGGCCATCTCCTTACCCAGATGGGGGCAACAAATGCATAACTAACTGGCTTCTTAGTGAACCAACATGTTTCTCCTGCCTCCTAAACTCCTACACTCAGCAATTGTCCAGGGTACAGGGGCATTCCTCCAGAAGGCCCACCACTTACATACTAGAGTAGACTCAAGGGCATGGAAACTAGTCTGCTTTCTCAAAGAAGCCACTAACCCTGTGCCCACAACTGCTATCCATAGGAATTGAAGAAGGCCACACAGTAGGAAAGCCAGGGTCTCTTTCTGCAAGTTAGGGAAATAGCAGCTAATTTGTCTGTGTTTCTGAAAGACAACACTGTACCCAGCCAACAGTTTCTTTCCCAAAAGCTTCTAGCCATCACAGTTCTTAGACACACTGAAGGTAAGATATATAGGCATTGAATTATGATATGAATATTTCAGCTATACATCTCCATCACCCAAGCATCCTGCCCATGCCATTCTTGTTGTTTCTAAAATTACAGTTTGAGTTTTGAGTGGGCCACACCACCAGTCCTGGAGGAATTGAGAGGGAATGTGAGGGGCCCAGTATTTTCTCCCCTTTGCCGCCATCTCACAAGACCATCTACCAGGCAGCAGCATGTGAGAGACAGCTTGAGCTTGGTATGGCAGGTACAAAGTTGGCTGTAAGTCAGAATGGACCTGCTTTGCCACCTGCTAGCTCTGAGGTCTTGAGCAAGTTCCTTGCCCTCTCTGTCTAATTGCCCTACACATAAAATGCGAAGCGCAATAGTAGCCATCCTAGTGAGATGTGGGGAGTCATCTAGAACAGATATGTGTAAAGCATTTACCACAGAGCCCTGGCATGCAGTGTACACTCAGTAAATGGCTGGCTAGTATTCACCTGGTGGTGTTTAAAGAGGAAGTGTTACCTTCTTGAAGAGTTGGGGGATGGCTAAATCCCCGCCCTCATCAACTGGACCCAAGACAGTCCAGTTGGGCATTTGCAGCTATGTGTATGAAGCAGATGAAATTGAAAATCCTGAGCAGATGGAATGTGGAGTGCACCTTCTGCTCAGGCCCATTTTTACTGCAAGGCCAGGTGCGGGGTGGAGGGACAGCCGACAGTAACGCTGGATTGTGCTAACATTGCATACCCATCAATAGTCAAGTGGATTGGGCCTCTAACATCTATTTCATTATAACATGTAAATGTGCTTTGTGCAAGATATTTAGCCTTGGCGGCTCTGCTAATTTTCCTCTTTGGTATGGGACCAGCGTAAGCCCTCACTGTCTCTATGGGAAAAGCCATGTAAGAGAGATCTCCCTTCTGGAATATAATCTAGGTGAGCTTCCTGGTAAAGAGAAGAGTATGGAACACATAACAAATGAATAAAAAAATGTTTTTTCCTAATCAAAATAATGTATGTGTCATCAAATTAAATGCACTACATCACATTAATCATAGGATAATTAGCATTTGTTATGTGGCTAACACTCTTGTCCCCAAGAGGGAAAACCAGAACACTCAAGATTTTCAGTCAGACCACAAAAATGATAGATAGTCCTAGAAAATATAATTTTAAGTTTGGTATCCATTGGGATCTCTGAACAGACATGCTGTGTATATGGGGGCCCTTGATTTTGAGGATCTCATTTACAGTATATTAAACTGCAAGGAACTACTACAAAGAAATGCTAAAGCAATCTGTAGAAAATGGGAGGCTTTTCTGAACCTTTCTCATCTCTCCTGAAGTTACGTTGCAGGCCAACACAGGCCTAGTTCCATGATTCAAGATTCCACTAAAGGACTTTTATCAGGCTCCTCTTTTTCCAAATAAGGTGCCTGAGACCATTGAAGAGCTGTAACTGGGGCCTTGTAGCAGCTACAGTGGCACCAGAATACAGCTGTGTTCTCTAGAGAGATTTCAGAAAAGCAAAATGGGAGATGAAGAACCCTTCCTGGGAATTTCTGTGTATATTCTGAAGCTGCCTGCACTGCCCTGGAGGGTTATGATAGATCCACAAACCAGATTGCTTTATAATAAAGCATATAACTGGGTTTTTTAGAGTCAAATGGAAAACATTCTGTGGGTTTTGTTTTTCCTCCTGTATAGATGTCCAGACCCACAGGAAAGTGATAATAAGAGAGCTTCAGGAAGAAAGAAAATAAATAAATACAATAGACCAAACCCACAAAGTTTGTGGAGTCTTAACACTGTCTCCAGCCTCCTTTGAGCCTCCTCGCTTTTACTGCCTCTCACTCCCCTGTATCCTGAGCCCCATACACATGGCATTGCTTGGCCAGCACCAGAACCATTCTACCTAGAATGTACCTCTGATCCAAGCCTATGAAATCCTACACATTCTTCTCAAATAGGTCTTCCTCATTCCTAGACACATTCCTAGACACTCAACCAAAATTAGGCTTTGTTTTAGCCCTTACCATAGTGATTTATATTCATGTCTTTCTCCCCAGTTAGTATGTGCTCAGCTATTATTTGTGAAATTAAATTCAGTGTATGCCAAGTGTTGCCATTAGCATAAATTGAGTTTACTGTCTTATACATCAAGACCATACCACAGACATAGGATGCAAGTATTTTGAGGTAGCAGTTGAAATTATCTAATATACAACAGTGGGCTGGGATTTGGCTCAGTTGGTAGAGCGCTGCGCTGCAGTCTCTGAGGTCCCGAGTTCAATTCCCAGCACCGCAAAAATGGGAGAAGGGCCTGGCAATCCACTCCCAAGGCAATCCCGAAACAGCCAGCCATTGAAAACCCTATGAGGGTTGCTATGAGTCGGATACCGACTCGACAGCACCTAACAACAACAACAACAATATACAACAGAGAATTAAATGTGTTATTAGCCTCTTGCTTGTATTTTCTGTTGTCTGAAAAGACGCTATGACATCCATGGATTTACAATATATCTGTGCATGCCATGGAGCAGTGCTCCTTCTCTGCATGTTCCCTTTGTACTTCTAGTCTATCTGTATTTCTGTTGCATCTGTCACTAGAGCACCTTGGACATCTGGTTGCACATTGACATGGTTGACACTTTTTAAGCTTTTGTCACTTTGCTTTGTTTAGAGGAAATGATTTCCCCTCTTTCTGATCTGGTCATTTTTTTCTGTTATTCCTTCTGATATCAGTTTGATCAATGTCAGGAAGGTGTCAAAGCAGCACTTCAGATAGAAGCCAGGTGTCATGAGAAGCTGGCTCCTCTCTGTCTCTCCCAGGTGGGCACAGTGTCCTCTTCTTCTCAGGCTTTCATTAGTGTCCCTGACATTGTGCCAAGAATGTTGATTGAAATTGACTCTCCAGATACTGATGCTCATTTGTGATGCCCCATGGTCTCTTACATGCTCACACAGTTAACAGAATCTTCTTCAACTGTTTTCCCAATTGAGATGAGATATTTGGGAATCAAGTAGAGCATTTAATGTAATAAGTGGGCAGTAATCTTCAGAGGTTAATTTGTTTAAAGCCTATGTAAGGTTGGGGTCCCATATGCCCGGTTAGGGGCAAGGACCATTATAATCTATTACTGTTTAAAGTTGAGCTAGCACATAAATTTTAATTCTCTCTTAAATGAAGATATATTTCAGTAGACATAATACTAAAATGCCTAATAATATTCTTATAAAGAAGTTCAATGAGCTCTTTAACCTAAAAATTGTTTTTCAAAATAGTCTTTTAAAATTACAGCCTCAAGTTACAGATTAACAAACATGAGAAGTTTAGCCATCTAAACCATCTTTTTTCAAGCAAAAAGGCTTTTTTCCTGTTGCCATATTCCCAGTCATCTTGACTGTGGAGCCTGAAAGATACCAGTTTGGCTTCATAGACGTGCCCAAGAATAAATTGCAAGACTCTATATTTGTATCATGCCCTCCGAAGCTGGGAAGGTGCCCAGAAATGTGCTTTTCACAGCCAGCTCTGGAAGGAGCTTTTCTTCACTATTAGACAGGCCCCTCAGTCTTTCAAAGGCCCCAGAGGTGTAGTCCCCAGCCTGTCAATAGTAAGGTTTCTTGACGTGGGCCCACCTTCAGCCACCTGGGAAGGACAACATTAGATAGAACAGATGTGGGAACTGAAGATTTCCCCTACAAATCCACCACTGTAGAGCCTAGTAATGGTGGCAAATGATATATAAGCTCCATGGCCAGTGTTTTTCTTTCTTTCTAGGTGACTCCAAAGGCACAGTGGAAATAAGAGTATCTGGTCTGGAATTGAACTGCATAGAACAGATTTCTATTTTTTCCATTTTTGCATTATGACTAGATTAAGTGCTATTGCCTGAAAGGACAAAGGAATCAAGTTTTAGTTTTCATTTTTATCATTGCAAATACATTTACAATCTCCATTTTTACAAATGCAAAGAGCAGGCAAGCCACTTTCAATAATTTATTTTAAAATCAATGCTAATGAGGTTATGTCTCGTCAGTGGCCGAGTTTTACAATAAAGTCTGATTTATTTAGAAAAGATCTTTGGTGTAGCTTCCCATCTAATGGTGGTGGGAAGGAGGTGGAGTAGCAGGCACGGTGACCCTCCAACTTCGGATCCAATTTGTAATTCACAGTGGAGATCTGACCCAATTTACATTGATTAGAATTGGGAGGAAGAGACAGCTGCACACAAACAGCAGAGGTAGAATAAACCTTCTCTGCAAAAGTGCCTAAGCACAGCAAATTATTGGTCTTTGTGATTGAGTTCTTTGATATCAGCAAAAGAGCTACTCTCTGTCCAAATTATTGGGTGTCTAAAATGAGGATGTACCAACTCAGTCTCTAATGCTTTCAGTCCTATAAAATTAGCACCTCTCTCATCGAAAAGGAAAAGCACTGTAGCAGAGGAAGGAAGTAGACAGTAATGAGAAGACAATATGCAAAGAATGATATTCAATGTGATTTATTTCAGCATGATGTTTCCTATATTTAATTTCACTCCTCCATTATTTCACATCTTTGTTTTTCACAGTGGGGTTGAGAAGCACTACAGGTGCTAAGGAGGAAAATCTCTGCTGGTTGACCTTACATGGAGATAAGAATCATTCAAAGTGCTCCTTTCAGCTAGGCAGGCGCTGAGGCCCACGCCTGTAACCCTAGCAACTCAGGAGGCTGAGGCAGGAGGATCACCAATGAGTTGGAGGCCAGAGGAAGCTTGTGCAACTTAAGCAAGATCCTGTCTCAATATAAAAAAATAAAATAAAAAGGGGGCCTAAGACTGCAGCTTAGTGATGGAGCACTCCTGGTTCAATCCCCTAACACCAAAAAAAAAAAAGTTTTCCTTTCCTCATAGCATCTTGTAGGGCTATAATATATGTACATATTTTTAATCTTGGTAACAGGTGAGTTACGTCTCCAGAATATCAATCCCTTAATTTTTACTTTTACAAAGAATGGGGGTTTTTTTAACATGAAATTAGGCACTTTTTAATGTTCTGTAGTGTTCTGGCATACTTTTATATGGTTTCCTCTTACCTTTGAGCTTGCAATTTACTTCCCCAATCTGACATACCAGAACTATAAAATTTACATTTAAACCAGGCTCTGTGATGCACATCTAATCCCAGCAACTCAGGAAGCTAAGGAAGGAGGATCAAGAGTTCAAGGCCAAAGGCAGCCTGTACAATTTAGCAAGACATTGTCTTAAAATAAAAATAAAGGAGGGGCCAGGCACAGTGGCACATGCCTGTAATCCCAGTGACTCGGGAGGCAAAGGCAGGAGGATTACAAGTTCGAGATCGGAGGCAGTCTGTGTAATTTAGCAAAACCCTGTTTCAAAAAGTAAAACAAAAAATGGGCTGGGGGTGCAGCTCAGTGGTACAGTACTTTCAAAGCATGCAAGCATGTGGCCCTGGATTCAACCCCCAGTACAGCAAAAATTAATAAATAAATAAATAAGATAAAAGAAAAGTTGGAGGTGCACCTTGATGATAGAGCACTTGTCCTCCATGTGCAAGGTCCTGGGTTCAACCTCTAGTAATGCAAAAGAGAGAGAGAGAGAGAGACAGACAGACAGACAGACAGACAGACAGACAGACAGAATGTCCCCCTAGGCCATCTACTCAAAGGTTCCATTTATTGGCATAACTGTGGAGAAGCAAGACAAGCAAGTGCCATAATACCTAGAAAGAAAAAAGAAAGTGAATGCAACCAGGAGAAACTAAGCATTCAGCCCTCAAAACAGTGCTTACTATGGCCTATCTACTGTAGGTATGGATGGGTAAGTGGGTGCATGCACAAGAGAGAGAAGAGGAGGTGGTGGTGAAAAAAATAGTATATTTTTGCGCATTTCACCCCATGTATAAAATTACTAAATGTAATTCCAATATGCATGCTTTATAAATGCTCAGTTCCTATTTTATCAATTAGTGTGAAGCCTGAGATGAAACAGGTTAATGAGGGTAAGAAACTTAAGCCAATCATGTTGTGACTTTGGCCATATAAACACTTGACTGGAGTTAGACACTAGTATTGACTTACAACCCATTGTGAATCCACAGCAATTAATTAAAAGACCATTACAACTACCCTCAGGAGCTTATACTCTAATGAACAAGGCAGGCTGAATAAAAACAGTAAAAAGATAACTACAAGCCCCAAGTACCAGGAAGATAAAATTATGCACATAACCAGGTTGTGCTACAGCTGAACAAAGATGGATGCATTAAGGACTAATTAATCACAAAGGGTTTAAACCCCCACTTCAAACCACACACACACACACACACACACACACACACACACACACACACCCCCTCATATCCTAACTCAGAAGTGAGTAAAACCAGAGAGGAGGATGCTTGCATGGAGATAATAACTATAGGAGAGAATTCCAGAAGAGAAAGAGAAATAGGGTTTGAGGAAAATGATTAGGATTCTAGTGATAGGCACCTCAACAATCCAAGGGATTGGAAGCTCCACAAGAGCAGGAACCCCAATAATCTTGTCTTTTGTTTTTCCCCAGTTCCTAGTGCAGCACCTTGCATATAGTAAGCACTTCAAAATTTTTGGGAATGAATGAATGGGAAGGGAAGGAGGAGAGGGCAACTTTGAAGGTGAGAGAGAATTTTCTAAAAGAAGAAGAATACGTTAATTAAACTGTTCTTTAAAAAGTGTCCAGAAGTGGTGACACACACCTGTAATCCCAGCACTTGGGAGGCTGAGGCAAGAGGATTACTGTGAGTCTAAGGCCAGTGTGGGCTTCGTAGGGAGTCCAGGCCAGCCTGAGCTACATAGTGAGACCTTGTCTCAAAACACATACATGAAAGAAAGAAAGCCAGGTGTGGTGCACACCTGTAACCCCAGCAACTCAGGAGACAAAAGCAGGAGGATTGCAAGTTCAAGGCCAGGGGCAGCCTGCAGAATTTAGCGAGACCCTGACTCAAAATAAAAACAAAAAAGTGGCTGGGGTGCAGGCCAGTGGTAGAGCACTTGCAAAATATATGTAAGACCCTGGGTTCAGCCCGGAAGGAAGGAAGGAAGGAAGGAAGGAAAGAAAGAAAGAAAGCAGGTCAGAGAAAGACATCCCTTCAGTATAAAGAACATGACACTGTCCTTTGCTTATTGCTAATACTGACTGTTTGTCCCCTCAGATGAAGAGCATGATCTAGAAGAGGATGAACATGGCACTCGACAAAGAGGAGGTATAAGAGCACTTAGAGACAAGCACTGGGCGAGACTTTCAGGCTTCCAGCTTGAGAAAGCATTATCATTTATGTACTCTCTAACAAATAGAGTCCTGGCGTATGACCCCAAAAGTCCCAGATAAAGTGACCAGATATGACAATATCTTAACTTTAAAAGCAGCCACCCAATCGCTTTATTTAATATCCCAGGACTGCTAAGATTTACCATAGAGAAGGTGAGAAGCAAAATCACATATTTATTTTTTTCCTATCAGTATTTCTTAAATCAGCACAGTGAAATAGAATTGCCTTATCTCTAAGAGATCAAAGGATTGAGAATAGAAAGAATGGAAATGTCTCCTCTCTGAGAGGCCTGAAGATTGCAAGTTGAGAGGGGAATGGAAATGTGTCAGATCTGAAAAGTGAACATGGGGAGAAGGATAGAATTGCTTGGTGATGCTGACTTCTGATGGCTTGGTTTGATTCCAGGCACATTTGGAAATGAATATGTAACAGGTTTGTTGAATACAAAATTACATTTTATTCATCCCAGACTGTTAACCATGCTTTGGGCTGTTAGTGAGCCCATCCCTCCTAGGGTCAGATGCCACTGGGAGCCTTCTCAAGTGGACCAAAGACCTATTCTTTCATTGTCAGTGAAGGAATGTTGTGCTTTGCCAGGGCCACTTCAGGGACATTTGTTCGCTCAGGAGAGCCTGGACTGATTCAGATACTAGCTGATTTTTTCTTAGAATCTATTTTTTAAAACAATTGGTAGTACCAGGAGTGCTGAACCCAAGGCCTTGTACATACTTTGCAAGCAGTCTACCACTAAGCTGCACCCCTAGCCCATTTTTTATTTTTAATCTTAAGACAGGGTCTCACTAAGTTACACAGGCTGCCTCTGACCTCAAACTTGCAATTCTCCTGCCTCTGCCTCCTGAGTCCCTGGGATTATAGGGACATACCTCTGCATCTGTCCAGAATCTATGAAGATCTTTCCCTCTTTCCCTCTTTGCTCCCTCTTCATTTCTCTGGCCCTTCCTTTTTCCATTCTCTTCTCTCCTCTCCTGTTCCTTCTGCCTTTTCTTCTCTTTCTTAGCCCCTTTTCCTTTTTCTTTCTCTACAGGAAGTGAATCTTAAAAGGTTTAGTGAATGACCTGAGTTCATAAGTCTTCAGCTTCTCCCAGGAAAGAGAAAAGCCTGAAATAGTGTTAGAAGTCATATGCCAAGGCAGGTGAGAAAGAAAGCAACTGGGATAAGTATGATGTAGGGATGTTAGGGAGCTTCAAGTACCTTGTGATAATTAACAGATGGAATTAAGTCCTGTGTGAAACCTAGTTTTTACTGTTTTTCTACTTGCTGCACAGAATTCCAACAGAAAATCTGTTCTGACTAACCCATATCACATATAAGTCTTTTCTCAACCAACTTCCATCACCAGCATGGAAAAGAAACACCCCACGTGGACAGTTTGGCTGGAATTATACAATCTTCCTATGGCCAACATTACATTGAACTCCATTCAGGAAGTATCAGCCACTTGACAGAGTCTAAAATTCAGTTTCAAACTCCTCCTCACCTCATTTCCTCTTTCCACCTCGATGTCTCTAAGGTTATATCTGGAGATGAGAGAAGATTTATTTCTCAACTGTTCTAACTGATATAACTCAAGTAGGTTTAAAAAAAAAAAAAGCTTTTATTCCTCTTGCTTCCTTCCAAAATAGGTGTTGTTAAAGTACAGTGAGCTCTAAATATGTTTCTATGGTTTATACTTCCCACCAGTTATAATGATTAGTGACTTAGTGATTAAAAAACAGGAGGACTTTTCGCTCTCTCTGCAGAATTTGAGGCAGGAATTTTTATTATTTGTGTTTACTTATTTATTTATTGAATTTATATAGTGCCTTTTCTCCAAAGGAGCTATAGAAACAGCAACAAATATGTAATATCCCAATGTTATCATTTAGTTTTATAACAACAAAATGTAGGGACATGGGGGAAGGGCAAGCAGCCTCAAAGAAAGTATTTACGAGACAGGGAGCTCTGAGATAATGTGAATTCTTAGGTTATGGACAAACTACATAAGTTTGCTTCATTTAGTTTTACTCAGATGTTGCTTGTCCTTTGGAGGGGGAAAAGACATTTTGAGCAAACTGACCTTTCTCTCTTCCTTTTCTCCTAAAAGACATTGGGGCTAACAGAGTTACCTTTAAAATTCAAGTACTTTTCTCCACCATCCCACAGATCCTGTTCCTTGAATGCTGTGCTTTTCTCTGATGGAATTGCTAACATTTTAAAGGCCCAACTAGATCTTATCCTAAGGGGTATGGGAGGAAAGGAATTTAGTTTATCTTTATTGAGTGTTAATGACCCTGTAAGATACAATTTCTTTTATTTTATTCTGTTACCTAAAAAATCTATCACAACCTTGTAGTATTGATTCTTCAATCTATAAAGAGCTCAGTTTACAGCATGACTGTTAGTAACAGGATTATTTTAATGAGTGACTCTTCAACACCTCAGATTTTCTCTAAATTCCAGCCCATCAACCCCACGATGTGTCTATCATTAAGGGTCTTCTGTGATGAGACCTTATCTCCTTTTCTTATCATGAGATGGCAATGTCCAGGTAACCAGAAATAAAACTTGCTCTGTGTTATTCGTATGAAAATTACCTTCCCTTTGGGTGTGTCCTTCCGTTTGGGTGTGTTGTGGCAACTATAAAGCAGCTCTGGAGACACAAATCATACTTAGCTACAGCAAATTTCTGACTGAGGAAGACCTTGAACAGATTTTGGCTTTTGTTTCTCTCTCTCTTTCTCTCTCTCTCTCTCTGAAATTGTGGGCAAACTAAAACAAAAGGATAGAGACCACACCATAGTGGTCTGAATAAGTGTAAGTGATTTCAGGAGGGCAGAAAAATGGTGGTTCATAAGCATTCCATCTCAGAGACCCTAGTCTAAGGGCTCACTTTAGTGCCCACCAATGGAAAATTATTATTCTGAAGAAACAGAGAGGCCGTGCAGGTTCTTTATAGCTCTTACCTTTTGAAACCTATTTCCCAAGACCAACCATAAGTTGATCATCAAGTACCTAATATTTTGACCCAATAAAAGGAGCAAATGAGGGGAAAATCAGGATCTGTGAGTGTTCCCCACTTCTAAGTCATACTTATAACAATAAGGGCAATAATAATAAGGACCATAGTAATTTTAGAACTCAAGAATAGAGAGCTAAAAAGATAAGCAAGTGGTATTGAAAATGAGCAAAATGTGCTATACCTTCCTGCTATGGTGCTGTAGTCAGTGGAGCTTGGTGATTTTTTTTTTTCTTCTCACATAGTTAATAAAGTATCAAAGCGAATCTGCTTTAATGGACTGACCATGGTGGCCTTTTCTGGCCTACCTTGGAATTTTGAGTTTTTTTGTTTTGTTTTGTTTTGTTTTTTTCTATCTTCAACTCTCACTGTGCCATACTCTTGTAGGATTGGCTCCATCTGTCTTCTAGGTTTTGTCTCTCTTTGCCATAATTTAAATAGTTGTGCCCAGTATCAGGCCTTATTGACACAGCCCTTTTACTCTTTAAGAAAATATAACCAGGTAACTCACGCCTATAATCCCAGCAACTGGGGAGGCAGAGGCAGAAGGATCACAAGTTGGAGGCCACAGGCAGCCTGCATAATTTAGTGAGACCTTGTCTCAAGATAAAAAATAAAAAAGGGGCTGGCATGCAGATCAGTGGAGGAGCACTTGCAAACTATTTGTGAGGCCCTGGGTTTAACCTCCCAGTACCAAAAACAAAACCAAAAACAAAAACAAAAAAAGGAAAAAGAAAATGTAAAGAAAGCCAGTGCATGGCACATGCTTATAATCCCAGCAACTCTGGGAGTGGAGGCCAGAGGATCTCGAGTTCAAGGCCAGAGGCCAGTGTAATTTAGTGGGAACTTTCTCAAGATAAAAAATAAAAATGGGGATGGGGATGCAGCTCAGTGGTACAGCACTTGCAAAATATGAGTGAACCCCTGGATTCAACATCCATATACCACCAAAAAAGAGAGAGAGAGAGAGAAAGAAAAAGAAAATGTAAACACCATGCTGACCTGCCTTAAGCCTTTCTTCCCTCCAGTTACATCTTGAATTCAGGATCTATTCAGTGTCCCCCAAATAAAAGCTGAACACCAAAATGAACACAGTTAGGTTCTGCTGCCCCTGAAGAGGAGGAGAGGCAGAAAGGTGTCCTGGTTCTTTTACCTTAGATCTTTCCATGTCTTAGAGGCTAATTTTCTTTCTTTCTTTTTCTTTTTTTTTTTTTTTTTTTTTTCTTTTCAAGAGGTTAATTTTCATTGACTGTCAATAGTAGCACTAGCTTGGCCTCAGTTATGGGAGAAATGACCACCACTGGTTACAAAGATTTGGCATGGATTGACAAATGCTCTACAATAAGTACCTGGAAAAGAGAAAAACAATAGTATTTTTAAAAAACCTGGTCAGTTGCTATTCTTCCTACAACATTTTGTTTGTTTGAGGTTTAGCTTCACTTACATGGACTAAAAAGAATAAGATGCTTCTCTCCCCCTACCCACCCCCAACTTCTCTAGAAAAAGTCTTCCGCTCTGCTAGCAATTTAAATGCAGTGATCATATCCATTAGCTTCTCTATCATTGTAATTGTTGTTAATTGTTATAACTGTTTTAGTTATTAGTGGTGTCATTATTGCTCTAAGTCCTCTGTCTGTTTTGTGCTGAATATATTAGTGCTTTGCTTTTGAATTACCAGGCATTATTTAGTGCAGAGTTACTTTTTTTTTTTTTTTTTTGAGAGACATTGAGAAATGCTGGCATTAAGCTTTATTCTTTTGTTTTTCATTCTAAATGGACAGACTGGAAAAAAATAATTAGATGGAATAATGTTCTCAAATTGAGAATGAGGATGTTTTGAATTAATTAAATGGTCAGAATACTGCACCATTTCTGATCTTAGACTGCTGCCAGAGTAGTATAAATGTAAAAAGGAACCTAATCCAGCCCACAGAGGCAAGCCCCACTCTTAGGCTTCCAATTCCTTTCATTGCTGTACAGAAATCAGTGTCTGTATGCATTTGCCTGTTTGTAGGATGAGGTGGGCAGATTTAGGTCAAAGCTGAACTACCCCTGCAGACTTTCGCACCTTCAGGCCCTTCCTAGGGCCAGGCTTCAGGAATGAAGATCTCCTTGGTCTTACTTTATCTCCTTTTTAAGATCTTTAAGCAACACTTACCAGGTCAGAGGTTTGTGTTGTTGTTTTTGTGGTACTGAGGGGCTGAACCTGGGGCTTCACACATGCTTTGCAAGCATTCTCACACTGAGCCACACCCCAGACGAATTTTTTTTTTTTTTTTAAACAAGCTCTTACTAAGTTACACAGACTGCCTCTTGCCTCAAACTTGAGATCCTCCTGCCTCAACCTCCGGAGTCCCTGGGATTACAGGCACGTGCCACTGCGCTCAACCAGATCAGATTTTTCTACACAGTTAAAGCTTCAAAGGTTCCTTCCCTGACCTCTGAGACTGTTAAATTCCCTCTTATATCATAGCATCCTCAACGTCTTCACAGATGTATCACAATCATAAATAAATATCTGTGTAACTATTTGTCCCACTGTGCCTCCCCCACTAGATGGTGGCATTGAGAGAAGAGATTGTGACCAGTGTGGAATTCCCAGTGTCTAACAGAGTCCCTGGCATTTACTAACTGCTATGCACTGCCTATCAGATGCTGAGGAATGAATTAGTGGAGTTGCACACACACATACACATAAATGCAGATCACATGTGTTTGTTAAACAGGGATTCTGCAATAAAGAGTCCAGTCTTATCCAGCTAAAGAGTGACTCCCTAACTGATTTCTTTAATACCAGAGTACCTCCATCTAGAAAGTAAGTTCAAACTTTTCCCAGGTTTTAGCCCTTCATTCTTCTTATTTTTCGAAGCTGTCTTATAACAGTTGCAGTCCTAATGATCCCTATTCTTGGGCTAGACTAAACTATCTCCTGTATGCCTAAATACCAAAGGCCTTTATTGCCTTTATTTTCTCCTGCAAGGCTTCTGTGTTCCTCCCAGCTTCCTGCTTTTCTTGTGATCTATGGTGCTTTTAGAACAGCTCTTTTTCCAGGTGTTCTCCCCACATCTCATATACCCAATAGCAAATCACTTGTCACATATATACCCAAAAGGTACCCACACTCTTAGGAGCTGTCCCACATCCAGGCACAGTGTAGGGAGCAGAACCTGAAAGTATCCATAAACAAGGCCAGAAAAAGCCAAGATACCTTTTTCAGTTTTCTTACTATTCAGAAATATCAAATTAGGTTTTAAAAATCTATTTTTTATAAAAAATAATTTTCTTTACCATTTATAAATCCATGAAGAATATTAATGCCAATATACTTTCCTAACAATATCTTAGGGTGATTTATCAACTCCATTACAAATCCTCTATGATAACTACTTTCACTTTTTAGGGATTTTTGTTTCTCTATTATTTCAGAGACTGATATCCTCAAAAATGTATGCTTTGTCTTTTCAGTAGTTAACATTTTTCTCCCTATATTTTTATTCTTCCAAGCATATTCTTAGCTCTATGCAGAATGTTTTCACTGTAGCTTTTTTTCCTGTCCTCTATTGTCTACTGCATATACAATTTTCTGTGTAAAGAAAACATGCCTGAGTTTCTATATGGTTGACATTTTCACTTCTAGTTGCAATATCTGAGTCTTAACTAAATAGTTCTGTAGGACCCCAAATTAGGATCTTCGAGGAGAGAGGCCCCAGAGAGAAACCGAGTCACGGATCGATGCAATAAACATGAGGCTTTATTTCCAGCGCTGGGGTCAACCCTCCATAGAGTCTCCCTAGCAAGGGAGGGAAGGTGACCTAGAAAGAGAGGGGCTTGGGGTTTTTATACAGTTTGAGGGGTGGCAGGAAGGCACAAGGAAACTAAGTTTCAACCGTCCTTCCTCTTCAGAGACCCCCCCCCCCCCTCAGGTCAGGAAATTCAAACTTGAGCAAACTTAATTATATAGGAACTTTAAACAAGCATTGTAACACTTCAAGTAAACATTTTGAATTGTTAGTGAACTCCAAGCATTCATAGGGAGGGGGAGGAGGAGGTGGTAGTGTTCTTCAGTTCTATCCCTCTGTTCTGTGCAATTTAATATTCCTACTAAGATTCCTTTCCAGAGATAAATGGATTTGTTTCTCTGTGCCTTTATTATTTGAATTGATCATAACTTAAGAACAATTAGAAAAAAGCAAATACAGCCAGGACCTCTTTGCCTCTGCTGCCTACTTGCTCCCTATATGTTCCCATCCTGGGCAAGTAATACCATTACTGCTCATGGGAAGGTTCAAACAAGTGAAGAGAATAGTGGGAATTAGTAGAATTAGTAGTAGTGGGAATAGAGTCCCCCCCAAATCACATAAATTTTGTTTTTGCTTTGTGAGACAGGATTCACTATATATCCCAGGCTGGCTTCAAACTCCCTATATAGCCCAGGCTAAACTTAAAACTAGCAATGCTTCTGCCTCAGCCTCCCAAGTGCTGGGGTTACATGTGTGTGTGCTATCACGTCCAGCTACTCATCATAAATTTTAACTAGAACACAGGACTCCTGAATCCTTTGAATCAAATTTCACCTTTGGTAGGTACTTGGCTTACATCTCTCATGCAGAGTTCCTAAGGAACAGTTAGTAAGTATCCTTAGTCTAGTGAGCATTAGCTCTTCTGCCGTTCAAATCCCCAGATCCTCTCCCACTTTGTACTCTAGTGTTTAACCTTTCCGGGTAAAGAAGGATCAATACAATTCTTCATTGTTAAGAATCGATGGCTGTCCTGTGGCATCATTGCCATCTAGTCTTGCTGAGAAGCCCAGTAAATCTCTCTAGTGCTTCTAAAGCTTGGTTTGTCGTCTTCAGTTGCTTTCATTTTTAATGCAGATCACTTTGGTTTCTGTTCCCCTGGGGGCTTACAGATAAATCTTGGCAGACATGTTCAGGGTCTATAAATGAGATGCTGGAAAAGGGCCAGCCCACCCAGAATTTAGTTGTAATGGATGAGACACCCCAATGGTTCCACTTAAAGAATGGGTTATTCCTTTCAGTGTTTATTGGTGGTTACCCCATATAGTACCTGGGTGGGAAGTGCCTGGGATAAAGCTCCCATGTAACAGAGGAGGTCAAAATAATAGCTGTGATGCAGAAGAATGCTGGCTGACTCAGCCTCTCTTGTAAATAGGCAGAAGGAGCCATTCCTTCAAGCACATAGTGAAGAGAAGTCCTAGGTTGTTTAAATGCCCCCATCAAGAAAGTCTAGTGGGAAACCTCCTTGTGCTGCTTATTTACAAACCAATTAAAAAATTACCTGCCTGATTTTCTTTTATTAATAAATAAAATTATCATCATATTGTTGGAAAGCATCCTACTAGGGTGATCTGTAAATATTTAATGTTAGTTAATGATCTCCTCCCATAGTCCTTTGTTCATGCTGAGTATTTAGCTGTATCTCATCTGGACCCCCCTGAATCCTAGGGTTCCTAGGGTTCCTAGGGGCCATATCAGAATCTTAGTTTCCATTTGCCACAAAAAAATGTGGCTCCTTGAACAAGACAGAGCCCTTTTAACTTTGATTTCTCTTCTCTTTGCTTAGTGGACTATGCCAATTATTATCAGGGCCTATGGGATTGCCATGGTGACCAACCAGATGAACTATCCTTTCAGCGGGGTGACCTCATCCGGATCCTGAGCAAGGTAAGGACATAGCATGTGAGGCTTGGATCCAAAGTTGACTTTTCCACTCTTGGTAGTGTAGTTACCATAAACAGAATTATTCCATGTTATAACACTTCTCTGTGTTTGTTACGTGACTCCCTTGCACATAGAATAAATCCCAGTCAATTTATAATTGTTAGGGAAAATTTTCAAATTTAAAAATATAATGAGGTAAACATACTACTAAAATTATCCCATTCAACACTTGACATTTTTCAAGGACTTGTGATACTTAAAGTTCGGCAGTATGTAAATAATTTATTACAATACTATTAAAAACATTCTGGCTAGGTGAGCTGTCTTCTTATTTCATTTATAGATAAATGAGTCTGTAATATAATTATGTATGGGGGAGGAGTCATAGCTAGTTAGTTCAATTGGTTTGAGCAAATGCTGATAAGACCAAGATAGTAAATCCAATCCCACACAGGCCAGCTAACTTTATTCTCTTCCTCAATCATAAATTGACCCCTTGACTCAGCTGACCATTTCACAAATACTGTTGTTGATTATAAAGAAATAGGGTTTAAAAAAGGAGAAAGAAGAATGGATTATTACTGACCGATCACTGATGTGAAGAGGATTCTAAACTTATGGGCTATAGTTTGAGAGGTCAGTAAGCATCATCCTTATAAAGAAAGACCACACATATTCTACAGGCAGACTAAGATAACAGCTTCTGCCCCTAAAAGAACTTATTAAAAAGGTCTCTCTCTATGCAGCCAATCAACATCTACAAACATGTTTTGAAATAGGCAGAATTTGCTCATTAGTTGCTGAGTATGTGGATTTCTTGAAGGAATCCTGAAGTGCCATTGTGTTATTAACCCATCATTTACCAGTTATCTTTATTCTACCCATGTCACTACCTAGGCCAACGGTTTGTTCAGGTTTGAAATATGCCATAGGCTCCTTAGGAAACAGACCAGGTCTGACCCGAGGTATTTTTCAGTAGTTCCAATGAATCAGGCCCCTTTAAACAAGGACTAAATTCAGATCTCACCCTTTGCAGGAGATTATAAGGCCTGCAGGCCCTGCTGAGTGAGATCACAATGTTCTAGTGATTTCTCCTGGATCCCTAACTCATCACCAACCTAGTGCCATTTCAGTGCAGCTCCAATACACCAAGAATAAATTGGAAGCAAAGAAGGGAGTGGACATCAGCCTGATTGGTATTTCAAATGCCTGAAAGCAAGGTTTGCTGTGTAATAGAATTTGTGTACATTACCACAGTGGCATTACGGGAGTAATCGAGTTATCCACTCAGGTGTGACCAGGCCTCTGTTTGCCCAGAGCCTGCAGGTGAACAAATTAACTGTTTACATTGTCTGGAGGTGCCTGCAGCAGGAGGGGGAGAACAGAGCCAGACTGTCTGCTGGCCTTCTCTCTCCCTCATGATTATTTTGTTTGTTTTGCATGTCTTTTGCCTTTGTTAATGGCTTCTCACTGGGGGTCCTTTTCCTCCATTTAGAAAGGGCTGTGCAGTGACCTGTCCTGCAGAACAGAGCTGTCTGTGGTTAGCATGGTTATGATATTTTTAAGAGATCCCAAAGAACATGGGGGGAGCAACCCCACCTGTTTTTTAAAACCAACCTCTTTTCCCCTCCTTCATTACAAAAAGCTATTATATCAGAGTTTAATTCAGTGAAACTGCCTTGCTGCCCCCATGCTATCAGTTTCTCTATCTACTTTTCTAGAAACTTCTGAGTCCATTTTCATCACTTACCATTGTAGTACCACATTTCTTCCTCAAAAGCTATACCAGGTGCCTCCCTTCCTCGTGTTGCTAATCCCTGGAAATCTGAAGATAAAATGAGAAGCAACGGTTCAAGGAACTTTCCCATATAAAGCTTCATTCTACTTAAAGTTGGCTCGGAGAGCATCTCAGATTGAATTTGCCTGGATTCTATTGCCCATCTTGGTCAGAGTCCTTGGCTAGGAAGGAACCTTAAAAAACCACCCAGTCCCTTCACTTGCCTCTAAAACCCACAAATGAATCAATTCAGACAGATTTAAAAAAAGAGAGAGAGAGATTCCTCTACCTTTCAGAAGTTCAGTTGTTCCTGCTCCCTGGAATTGTCTTTCATGTCTAAATTTATCCCTCCTTAGTCCCATCTGGCTTCCTTTGTTGGAGATGATTACTCTCTGCAGCCCACCTGTTATACCTATGTAGACAGAAATGACCTAGTCCAGGAAAATGGTGTCCGGAAAGCTCCATGTTACTTTTCTCTTTGGCCAGCAGCATCTTTGTCAAGCAAGATAGGCCTCTGTTTAGAAACCTAGTGATGTGTGTTCCCCTCAGAAACGTAAGGTCCAACTATATAGCTCAACTTATCTTGATTTGTTTCCTCACCTGTAAAATGAAGGAGTTGTTGGGATACCAAGTCCCCACCCTTTTTGCCACCAGGTACTGGTCTCTGTTTCAGTTTCATGGAAGACAATTTTTCCACGGATAATGTTGATGGGGCGATGATGATCTGATAGAAGGAAAAGCTCAAGTGGTAATGCAATCGATAGGGAGCAGCTGTAAACATAGATGAAACTTTTCAGTACCAGTCCATGGCGCCAGGGGTTGAGGAACATTCATCTAAACTTTCTTCCACTTCAGACATTCTAAACATGGTGGGCCTGACACTGCAAAACAGCTTAAGAAATCCCATACAGACCAGGCATGTTGGGTCATGCCTATAATCCCAGATACTCAGGGGGTGGAGGCAGGAGGATTTGCAGGTTCAAGGCCACAGTCAGCCTGTGTAACTTAGACCCTGCCTCAAGAAAAAATTTTAAAAAATTTAAAATGGGCTAGGGGTGCAGCTCAGTGGTAGAGCACCTATAAAGTATGTACAAGGCCATGGGTTCACCCCGTAAGTACTGCAAAAAAAAAAAAAAAAAAAAAAAAAAAAAAAAAAGTCCCACATAGAACTGGGTCTTAGCCTTAATTACTTGCTCTGTTCAAACAAAAATAAAAATTCCAGCTGCCAGCTGTTTTGTCTGAGGCCCTCAAAGATGCAGCTGTTTTTTTTCCCCCATCTCTTTGTGTGGATAAAAGAAATTTTTTCCACTTCTGAGGATCAAATCCAGGACCTTGTGTATGCTAGGCAAGCACTCTACCACTGAGCTAAATCCCTACCCCCTTTTTAAAAGAAATATTATAAAAAGAGATTGGGCTGGAGGAAGGGTACTAGATAAAGAAGTAGGGGGAGCAGGCAGGAAGGGAAGGAAGCAGCTTTTAGTCCTTGCTCCTGCTGTTCCCTACTATTTGTTAACAGACACCAAAATATGACTCAGATTTGAATCCTAGAATCCTAGTTGCCAACCTCAAAGGAATCTCCAAGTCTCACCTTTGAAAAGGAATGATCCCAAGAAGAGAAATATTAAGTCTTTTCCTTAAAAAAAAAAAATTATCCAAAGAACATAATTGACTGGGCAAAAAAGATGCATCCCATTGTTAACCAAATGCCTGTCACCTGTCCTGTTATCAAGGAAGCAAGAAACAACAGATGAGTTATTTGTGTGACCCTGGGAAAAATCACTTAATCTTGCTAATCCTTAATTTCTTTATCTGTAAAAAGTGGGATAATTTCTACTTATAGAGATGTGATACTTCTGTCAGAGAATTTATGTAAAGAAGTGTGTGGCGCCCAGGTATTAGAAATTAGTACTATATTCCACTCCTATCCACTAATAATAAAATAAACCTTTTGAATCAGTGTTAAGTATATACTAGGAGTTCATAAATTATTGGTGAATTGTTGTTAGGTGCAACTCATAGTGACCCTATGTACAACAGAAGAAAACACTACCCATAACTGTGGCATGAATGTGATCTTTTTATGTTTAAACTCAGTGTTGTATGTTTCTTCTCATTTTGAGTCCTGCCACATCAGCAAAAGGAGATCACAGGGGCTTTACTCCATTGCTGCCATTAAGGTCAACTCCACTTTGAGGAGGCAACTCATCCCCAGTTGTTTCTTGAATGCCTTCCAGACTGGGGAGCTCATTTTCTGGCACTATATTTGACAGCGCTTCTTTGCCATTCATAGGGTTTTCAATGGCTAATTGTTTTTGGGGTGGGCTGCCAGGTTCTTCTCCCTAGTCTGTCTTAGTCTGGAAGCTCAGCTGAAACCTGTCCACCATGGGTAGCCCTGCTGGCCGCAGCACATGCAAGCCCCCACAGCACAACAAGCTGGCACACACATGGCGGATTAGTAAATTAAGAAAGAAAAAAGTGGCCCATATCCCAAGAACTCTTCATAGAAATGATCTAAGGCACAAAAGGCTCTTACTTGGATATGGAAAACTACTCAGTGAGGAGGCCCGCATAGAAATCCACCAAGCCTATCCTGGTCTGAGAGATTTCATCACAGACATCAGATGGAATCTCCAAACTTCTCTTGTAGGAGGGGGCACTGCCACATATCCAAGCTCCAAAACAGTAACAAGGGCATGGTCAGCAGAAGGACTCCCCCTGACCTCTCTCCCTGCAACACATCCATACATTCCTATGTCCTATGCAGCTTTATGCCCACTTAATTCACTGACTTCCAATTTGGGTCTTAAAATATATTAAAGGGAGATTTTAATAATAAAGCAGATCTGAGCATCCAGTGGATATTCCTGCGTTTCGTTAGGGCACAGATATTTCTGAACAGCTTTTTCTGGTAAGGGACTGAACTTCCCTTCCTCCCTGGAGCTGGGACACAGCTCAGGCCACAGCGGGGTGTTTAGTGCTCTTCAGTGGCTCCAGATTGTGGCGCCAGTGCAGGTCTCCTCATACGTAACCAATGGCTCCTGAGAGCCTGCCTCTCGTAAATTACTTCCCACGATGCCGGCGACCACCACAGAATTCAAGTTTGAATAGCTCAGGAAAAAGGTGTTTGAAAGGCCTGTTCACTCAGCTGCATTTTAATTTCCTTTTCAATCTTGTCCCAATTAATTTCACAGAATTAATCTCACAGAAGCAAACTCGGCAGCACTGAGGCTGTGGTTTTAGTGTGGCGGTCGCTCTGCCTGAACATGAAATAGGAGCTAATATAAAAATCCATCTGCTGTGTTTGAAATATACACCGGCTGCTGCTCAGTCCTGTCTGACATTCCAAACATCAACAGCGGGGAAAAGTGATTTGGGGGTTAGTGGCCATCAGTACTTGGCAGGAATTCAACAACAGGTGTACTCCAAAAATCAATTCAGCCTGGGCACCAGGCATGACAGGGCAGGTGCTGAATCACCCTCAGTGCGATAGCATTGTGCCCTGGCTTAGTTCCTTACATCTGAGGATTGCGAGGCCCTTCTGTGGACCAGCACCACTATGGTCACTTATTACAAGTGGAAGAAAGAGAGGCATAAAGCCTCTATTTGGATAAAACAGGTCATAAATCCCAGATTTTGGAGAAGTGACCGGACATGCTGCCAAGACCTCTCTCTAGGGAATATTCCTTCTAAATAATAAAAGTGTTCCTTTCATTATTAGAGATAACTCTTAAATGAACACCCATTGGAAAAATAAGTCTCCTATTTCAGAAGTAACTTACTGTGATAACATAAGCTATGCAAATTAAAGAGAAAAAAGAAAGAGAAATTATTTCTCAATTGGCTGGAAAGAAGAGGCCCATGCATCAATTTAAGGTAAACTGAGCCTGGAGGATACATTTCTTGGGCTTTGGTTGTGTCCTTCATGAATTGATCTCAGACATCTCTCAGAAATAAGTGCCTTATTTCCTGGAAACCAGCCTTGGAGCAACAAGTTGAGGATGACTTAAGGTTAATAATGGCTTACCTGGGGCAGGAAGTTATTCCTGTGGCCCAAATATACCAGACTTTGGACTGTCCTTTCTGCTGATGGAAACATGGAGCCTTATAGACAAGGAAAAGTTTATCATGGAGCACATAATGTTGTAAAACCTAGGGTGGAGCTACTTGAACTCAGGCTGGATCGTGGCTCCAAACGCAGCATCTAGTAATCTGAATGCAGCAGTGCCCAGCACACTGGACTATGGACCTTGTCTCTTATAATGGGATTTTTAAAACTCAGTTTTCTCCATGGACTCCTTCAAAGGACTACTTAAAAATATAGACCTTTTCCCTCCTTTGACCCCATCCTCTCCCAAAAGATTTGTATGTTGTAAAAATCTGAATGCAGTAATACTTCCTCTTTTAAATGTGCTTAGTTGAATGTGACAAAAACCGTCATAAAAACAGATAAGTTAATTCCTTCAAGTATTTTCAATGAAGGATTTTATTTTATTTTATTTTATTTTTTTAATTTTAGGGCACTGAGGGAAAGGAGGTGTTTGGTGACATCTAGTGTCCATTTAGGACTTCCTCATGCACCATACCCTCTACTTAGCTGAGTCGGGGATGGGCGGGGGTTATTTGGGAGGTAATTTGGGGATAGTAAGTGGGGAGAATATAGGCCTGGGGCACAGACTGCCCAAACAGTGTGATGAAACTGATTGATGCTTGCCAAAGAGCTATTATTCACCTCTGACCTAACCAAAAGGGGCAGGCAGGGGGACACCATTGGAAAATCTTTTCTTATTTATGATGGTACAGGAGAGAAGCAGAAACTGTCCCCACCACCCCATTTCATGTTAACAAGCAGGTCAACATTGTGCTGTGATGACGAAGATGATGATGATGATGGTGTTTTCTCTCATTAATAACCCCTGTGGGAGGCTATAGAGTTAGGAGGATGGGAATGGGATTTGGGGTCAGCTGGAAGGCAACGGTCATATACCGGTCAAATTCAGTAGAGGCCATTCCTTTCCCCCAGACAGGAACCAATCGTCTAGAACAAACCCTGGCAGCCTCATTCCTTCCAGGTAATTTTTATAAATGAGAGGACACCCATTCCAAGAGAGGACAAAAGGGAAAGAGTGTTTATGTGTGTGTGCATATGCATGCACGTAAACCTGCTAACAAGGGGCCCAACTGTACAACAACCCTATCCTGCAAATCCTGGCCATTTATTATAAACCCATGTTTTCAAAAGAATACAATTGACATTTTCCTCTCTAGTCTCCTTATTCCTAAACTGTCATTCTAGACAGGACCTTCACTCTTAACATACACATGCGCATGCATATACACACACTCTTCAGTCAGGTGGAAAATCCCACACCAGATAATTAACTACAAGACCTAGACAGAAATGTTTACCTAGAACCACATAAAGCCACGGCAGGTTTAGGTTAATGCTTAGATTCACCCGATGCTTTCCAAACTCCGGTGCAAAAAAATTCCAGCCATTTATTTTGCAGTGAATTTATAACAAATGCTGTTAAAGCTTCGTCTTATGACAGAGGTAATAATAAATTCACTGCTAAAGATGGTAGTTTAATTCCTTATACCTCCAATACTGCACAGAATAAACCATATTCATCACTGAGTAATTTTTTACCACATAAATCTTTAAAACTAACCGGTGAAGGCTGTTGAGACTGAAATATTGTGAATTTATTAGATATGCCCATGTAGTATTGGATTCAGAGGTTTCCATTCGAATATATTATGGGGAAAATTTGTGTCTTTAACTGTGACATTCCCTCCATTTCCCGCTGCCAGTATTATAACAAGCAGCTCCTCCAGAGTCAACTGCACGTTTATTAGACAGAGATTTAGTAATAAACTCCTCACTAATCTGCCAAAGAGGCTGGGTGACATTTCAGTGATATGCCCTATTTAAAAGGAGTTGCAAAAGCTTTGTTCCTGTGTAATTATTTTCTCTGAAGGAACTCAGCCTCCCAAACCTCTTCTGCCAAGGTTTCTTGGTGTTGTATGGATTTAGCCCTCCAATCAAACTCGAAAAATATTGAAGCAAATTATAAACTCATTCCAAACATGCAGGCCAGTAATTTCTATGTATGCTATAGGACTTGTTATGGAGATTTGGAGTAATTGATTAGAACACAGAAAGCTGTAATTTGCAGATATTCACAGATGTATGGCATTTAAGGCTAACAAAAAGATCATACTGATTCTCAAACTAAAAATCATAGACAAAGGTTTCAGAAAACTCATTGTTTAAAATTTTTCATCTCGATATATGACACATTAAAGATACAACTAAATCCTCAAATTTGGAACAAAAACTATTTTGCTCTATCATATATATTAATTTTGAATGAAAATCTATACCTGATAGACTATTCTGAACTTTCATAATTTGCTAGTGAAGTGGCATTTAAACTAACAAACTAATTGTATCAAATTGCATCTCCAGTTCATTAATATGAAAAAAATGAAAAAAATATTTTATTTTCAATGCCAAAATGTTCATCATCTTTTCAACAAAGCAACCCAACGATTTCTTTGTTCCTACTAATTTCCTGTATTTGGGGAGAGTTCTAAAAGCTAAAAACTTCCACTGGAACATTATAAACTTTATAATTTTTTTAATAAAATAAAATAGGTTTCTAACTGTTAAACAAAGGGGAAAAAATCTCCTGGCAATGGAAGACTGCAGCTCTTCAGAATAATTGTTAAAAGACAGAACCCGGCTGGAAAGATAAGCGTAATACCAGCAATTAATATTCAGCATTTCACATTATAGTCAAGAGGATGTGTTTTTCTTTGTGACGTGGCTCATAAGCTAAGAGTGTTGGGAGCCAGATTCTGAGCTCTATTTTCTTTTTGTGCATGAGGATTAAGGAGAAAAAAAAACAGTGACAACAATCCTACTCCATCTGTAAATGAACAAACATCTTGATTTTATAGCTATTTGCTTTGTAAAACTGAGGAATGAAACAAAAATTACTGGTTGCCTAAGTAACACTTTAATTCTGAATTCATTTACGCTGTAGCTATCTAGTTGTCACAAACCATAATGCAGTATTTAATTAAAATAACAGAAGTGCATCTAGATATGTCCTGGGGTAGCTATCACCAAATTATAGTCTATGCCATCCGTATTTTATTTATGAAATGGCAGATTCTAAGGTGCAACTAGGCTGATGCAGAAGCATAAACAATTTAAACTTGCATTTCTAGAAAGGCTCCTTTTTTTTTTTTTTTTTCCTGCTGCGTCTTTAAATTTTTTCTTCCATCGTTATGTGGTGGGGGGTTAGTGGGATTGTTTTGCTGTGGATAAAGATCTCTCTTTCTAACTCTTGCTTTTCAACTATTGACCTCCCAAGTCTTCTGGCTGTGAAATCTCCGTCTGTTGTCATGGAAAGGCATATGAGGTTCACAGGAGCCACAGCAAGCATGGGATATCTTAGGCAGAACTTGGACATGAATTCCAGGAGGATAGGAAAAAACTAACCTTTTCAGACTCTCTGTGCCTGTTTCCACACAATATTCCTTGCACCATTTTTTTTCTGTCTATAAATACCTGTTATAGTTTACACGCTTGCTTGTTCTACTTTGTGGATTTTCACATGCAGACATACTGTTCCTTTTCATAAACACATAGCATCTATCTTACACGCACCCACCATCCATCTCCTCGTTCACATTGGCTGTCCCATCCACCTCCTTGTCTGCAGAATTATGTTCAGCAAGGTCCCGATTTATAGGAAATAAATAATGAAAATGGAGCAGACTGGGAAAGATAATCGAAACATTCAAATTGTTATTTTTCACTGTACTTTACACAAACAGAGCATCTATATACACCTAGAAAAGGTGTTCGCAGGTTCCTGAAAAGCAATATCTTATGAACATCCTAAGTGGGTTTCCACATTGTGTCTTTCTTTCTCCAGCTTTCCTGTTTTTTGATGTTCTCAGATCTGACCATTTTTAAATGGTAAATGATGCTGCTATTGTTTTCATTCTTCTGCCTCTTGTTTATCCTGTTTATAATGACACATTTTTGTCATCACTTATCCTCTGTAAGATAATACTAAGACTTATAAAGCAGAAACAGTAATTGCAATCACTTTTTTAAGGAAAAAAAAATCCTTGTGGTTGCAGTATAAAGATATTCTAATAATGATATCATTGGATCACAGCCCAATCCTACAACAAGGGTCTTTTGGAGAGAGGATTTCTTCTACATACTTGTAATTATTTTAGCCCCTTTCACAGGTCACATAAAAAGTTAATTTCAATGGCTGCTAATTTCCGTCCAACAAGAGTGCAGTACTTTAAACCACCCAAAATAATTGGATTCAAAACAAATTTAGGAAATTGAGTGTGTTAGAAAGCAAATAAAAATATCCTTTTGGTAGGGAGGAGGGTGAAAGTAGTAAAAATGGTCTTTTTTTCTCCCTTCTTTCCCCTTCACAACTTTGCCATTAAAGTTGCACCTACAGCTAGAAGTTTGTCCGTGAAAAATGGTCATTTTGTTTCTCTGCTCAAAGAATGTTATTAAAATGCTAATTTAAAAGAAAAAGGAGTTAAATATCTAGCGCTGGTGCATTCTAATTGCAACCATAATGAGCTCTCTAAATGTGCGTGCCCCTGACACACACAGAGCATAAACAGCAGTAAACAGATCATTAGTACCCGCGTTCATTTATTCTGGCGACCTTACCATGACCCCACCGAGGGTAGGGTGAAAAGCAGGTGGATCTGGCTGTGACACCCCCTAGAGGGATCCAGGAAATGAAGCTATAAGCTGTTGTCATGGAAACGCCTATGTGTGCAGATGATGTAACACACCGACAGGCTATAGGGCTCCACAACTGGGACGTTGCCTTTCCCTCGCCGAAACAATCTTGAGGATTAAATTATTCATTTCTTTAATTCACAAAGCAAAAGGAATCCTAATTTTCTTAGTGATGTGCAACTCTCTTCCATTTGTCTAGGGTTTGAAACATGGTGACTTGTCATCCCCTCTTTTCCTAAAACCCAGTACAGTTTCCCACATTCTAGCCCCAAAGAGCTGAATATGGTAAAATCAAATAGGGAAAGGCAACAGAAATCCAACATTCAACATCTGCTCTTAGGAAGGGAAAATCTAAGGGTTTAAGCTAAAATTAAAAATATAAAGTGTCTTTCCTGATGAGGACACGTTGACCAGGGACCAAATGTATACTTGTCCTCAACAAGATGGCTTTGTTTAGAGCCGGGCAGGGCCAGGGCTGGCCCTGGAAACTACCTAGCCTGAAACCAATGCCATGAACAAGAAGGAGAGAGCCACAGTCCCTAATGAGCACCTCTTCCTAGCAAGGTGCAAAAGAAAAGATGAGAGAGCAGCTGCTCACCCCTCCCATGTCCAATTGAGAGGATTGAGATTAATAAAAATAATTCTTTGGAGAATGATTCCACTCTATCTACCCTGTTTTGCACCAAACAACCTCAATAACCTTACGGCAACAGTAGAATAACTTTTTTTTTTCCTTTTTTTAAAGGAAGCAGAAAAGACAATCTCTGGAAATTATTTTAAAATAAAAAATCTCCCAGCCTGCGTCTCCCCTCAACCCCCTCCCCATTGCACTTTAGATGAACCTGTGATATTGTAGCAATGGCCCTTGAAGTGCAGTGGGGAGGTGATTTAGGAGAATATTAAAGGCAATGTGGAGATTCAAGGCGCCTCTCTCAGGGAGATCTGGAGAAATATGCAGCACAGATGGGCCGAGCAGATTAAACATTTCCGTCACATTGTTTCCAAATTGTGTTGTGGTGCCTGAGGCTGGTACTGCGGTCAGAGCAAAACAGAGCAGTGCTGAGCTGCGAACTGCACAGTTTATGGAATACATATTAATACCCCCGTCTCACATGGAATCACATTTCTATCAGCCCTGAAATAGTGCTGTCTCTATTGTTCCTGAATTCTGCACTTGGCACCTTGTTTTCTCCCATCTGCAGTGTTTACCTTCCCTTTCTTCTTTAGCTAAAGTTCAAGTTATGTGCTGCTTTCTTGTGTCTTTCATTACAGCCCTATTTCACATTCCCTCATACCTTCGCTCCTTATGATTTTTCTATCATATACACTTGCACACCCACTGTTTTTGCATAATTTCCATCATCAACAAAGTCCGGTGGTATAACACAGATCCTGAACACCTTTCTGGCCTTGACTTGATCATCATGTGTTCAAACTTTCTAAGACATGAGATTCTCACTGGAGCCCAAATATTCCCTCACATTGAAGTGCTTTCAAATCCTCCATACAAATGACACATTCCTCTTCTCAGAACACTCAGTTCTTAGCTGGGGGGTGCGTTTTGTAGAGTCGTCCCAACCAGCCCCCAATTGCTTTTACTGACTGCCCCAGTCTTTCCATATTCTCTTCCTTACATTTACCTATCTTCCTTTGTAGCCAGGCCCATCAATCTTCAGGTTAGCAACTTCCCTGAAAGATGACAATAAATAAAAATGTCCCAATTGAGGCAAATTTAATGATTCATCTTTATTGTGATTTACAGACCAAAACTCATTAATGGAAAAAGAGAAAATGATTGCCAAGAACTTTTAACACAGTGTAGAACAGCCTCTATATAGAGGCTGCCAAGCTCTGAGCCAAGGTTTTAGCAAAGCTCTGACCTCCAATTCTTTCAAACGCCACTAATCCACCAGCCACCCAACTGACCATTTCCTTGCTCAGGAAAATCCCTTCTAAAAACCTGTTTGTCTTTGGTGAATAATTCCTGTTCCTAATCTTATTTTCAGCAGTTGGAAGGGCGCTGATTTGGAGCTCTCAAATTCCCTAATTATTTAAGATACCCTAAGAAAGCATTAGGGGCTAGGTTTTAGCTCAGTTGGTAGAGCGCCACTCTGCAGTCTCTGAGGTCCTGAGTTTGATTCCCAGCACCACAAAAATGGGAAAAGAATTCAGCAATCCACTCCTGAGGCAATCCTGAAACAATCAGCCATTGAAAACCCTATAAGGGTCGCTATGAGTCAGACATGACTCCATGGCACCTAACAACAACAACAACAACAAGGCATTAAATTTCCAAAGCTGGATTTTATGAGTACAGAATTTGTAGAACAATCTAGAGTAAATATACGATGTTTCTTGGCTGACTCTGGAATATTATAACCTATTCTACTTAGAAATTCAAATTTTCCATCTTTACTAATGACTATTTGTATGATATATAAGCACTAGTAAGAGAAATAAGCAATTATAAACCAATACTTTCATGATTGGCAGGCTTTTCCATCTATCTATCTCTAGATAGAAAGCAAGCATTTATTGACTTTTCAAGTTAGGAGCTAATGGATTGTTCTCTTGAATAGGAATTCTCTTGTTTACAACACTGATATAGTGAACTTTGAAATTTATTAGAACAAAAATATGAGACATTTTGTGGGAATCTTGTTCCAAGGATGCTTGAAGCTCAATTCAATGTAAAAAATAATAATTATTAAATTAAATTTAAAAAACAATGTTTCTGTTAGGAACATTCTCAGGGGAACTGAGCAAGTCGGGCAGATTGCTCCAAAAGCCATCATGTGGGTTTGAATGGAAGCTAGGAGAAGGCACTACAACTTTTAAGCCACAGTTAAAGAGATGGTACCTTAGATGGGCTAAGCAAACTCAGTCAGCCTTTTAAGGGGAAACAGACTCTACAGCTGGAGGGTTCAATTCTAGGAAACCCAGCACAGAAAGAACAAGGATACTTGATTCTCTTTCACTGAATATTTTTTTTCATAAAGGCAAGGGGGCAGGGGATTGGCCACAGTAGGCCGAAGTACAGATCCAGACCATAAAGACCATTGTATTTTCCTCCTAGAGTGCTGGTTCATAAACTTTGGAAGGTTCATAAACCCTTTGAGAATCTAATGAAAAGTCTGGGCCTCACCCCAGGGATGAGACCCACGTACACTTGCACACAAAATTTTATGCCAATTTCAGGGAAATCAAAGATCCCTTCACACCCATCCACAGACATTCTAGGGGTTCACAGACTCCAGTTTAAGACTCTGTGCCCCAGAGGTTGGTGAGTTCCTTTTGTTGGAACAGCCTAGGATTCACTGAGCCTAGAAATTGAATTCTCATCCCAAGACAGGATGGTCATTCCAGGTCATGTCTGTGCTACTCCAGGGGAGCCATGGAAGAGCTTATACAAATAGGAACCAGCAGGGAGGAGAGAAATTAAAATGTAGCAATCATGGAGTAGGGGTATTTAATCTCTTTTAAGGCTTATGATAGGCGCCTGCTGGCTTTCCCCCAATATCCCCTGACACCTACTGACAGGGTATTTGCAGCACCACACAGGGACTCAGGGCCCTGTGACAGGAGGAGCACCAAGGAGGTCCATGATAGTCTTGAAACCATAAACAGCAATAGGAAACCACTGGAGGCAGAGTCAAGCTGTGTGACATGCCCGTTGTTGGTGGCCATACTGCTTTTTGTTTATAGAATTTGCTGTTCTTTTTATGGCAGGTTTGGTAGGGTTTTTTTTTTTTTCTTCCTTGTTGATGGAGATTAGCGGCATAAATCCTTTAACGGCAGTGTGCGATCCCCCATAAACACTTTTGATTGTTGCTGATGGTGAGTACTGTGTCTATTTCAGGTTCACTCAATGCTCTGCTCATCCAGGCCAATATCTTCTCCATCTTGATAATGGAGTCCAAACAGTCAAGTCTCATTTTTAAGTCTTCTTCATTGGGGGGGGGGGTTCGAGGAAGTAGAGCAAGGTAGGTGTTGAGATAAATAGATGTTTAATCAAGCCTAGAAATATTTACAATGAAAACAAGCCACATTCTCCACTTCTTTCAGGTGAAAGGCATCTAAAGATGTTGAAAAGAAGCAAGACTGATGTGAAAGGCTTTGGTGTATGTGTTTTAGTAGATTTTTGTTTGTTTGTTTTTTGTTCTTTGAGACAGCTATGTAGCCCTTGCTGGCCTGGGGCTTGCTATGTAAACCAGGCTGGCCTCAAACTTGTGGCAGTATTCCTGCCTTTGCCTCCCAAGTGCTGGGAGTGCAGGAGTGCACCACCATGCCTGGCTATGTTAGTTTGTTGTTGTTTGTTTGTTTTATTTTGTTTTGAGACAGAATTTCACTATTTTCACTACAAACCCACACTGGTCTTGAACTCACTATGTAGCCCAGACTGGCCTCAAACTCAAGATCCTTCTACCTTGCCCCCCCCAAGTGCTGGTATTTCAGGTTTATGTCACCACACCTATTCTTTTAAGTAGTTTTTTGTATTTTTACCTAAAGCATCTTCAGGCAACATTTCTGTATCATTAAAATGTTAATATTACCATGTACTGTATAACACACATAGAATTATGGAGTCAGGACCATGTATAATTTTGATGTCCCAACCTTACCACTTATAGGTATGTATCCCAACTTTGAAGATAGAAACTCTCCTGCATTGAGAATTGCACGTCTCCTGGGAGCCTCTCAGTATTTTTCCAATCTTTCCAAACATCTGGGCAAAGAGAAGTCTTTATGGAAAACATTGACTTTATGGACTTTATGGAAAACATTGATCCCAGAAACTCAGTTCTCTCTGCCATCCTAAAACAGAATTCCAAGAATCAGCAACTTAATGAAAATGCAGTAAATTAGCACCTCTAGACAAGAGCAGAGTTCATTCAGAGCTGGGGTCTGCCTGGCTGAGCCAGTACTCTCTCCATTTTAATAGTTTAATAAAAATTAGCATAATTAACGAACATCTGTATGATCCAGAGTGGTGCAATTTGGCACTTGGAAACGAGGGCTTAAACATGATTGCTGTGAGTTTAATGTTGTTTTAATTCTTTTTGGCACTGTGCAGTGAAATAAACGTTTGGTGGTGATAGTTCTCGGCCGGATCTCATTTGCATTTTTCTCCCTTTGATTATGAGCAATTGTGGACTCCCCAGCAATTCATCAAAGTAGAAATTATTTTAAAATACCTCGTGGTGTTCAGACTGGGCTGGAGCAATGCATGGGGGGTGGTAGTGGGAGAGAAGGCAGGAAATTTTCCATTCATGCTTTAAACGTCTCAGCCCTGCAGCCCTTTTCGGGTATCCAGCCAAGGGATGAAATCTGGAAAAGACAGTCAGATCCCAGGATCTGTAGGTGCTTTGATTAAGCTCACAGGCTCCCACGGCAGGATACATATGGTCTCTGAGACTCTGCCACCCTCCTTACACTTCTGCCTCCTCTTTTGTTTTGAAGGGCAAAGAGTTGATTTCACTCATTTCATTTCTCACCACTGTGGCGAGGCCACTACATCTGCAGTCGGCAGGTCAGTGTTCCCCTCGAGCAAGAGCGAACTGACTGGGAGTCTGGCCTTGGCAGGTGCCCTGCTGAGCTTCATCTGCTTTCTGTTTGTACCCTCTTCTAATTGGCAGAAAGCATCTTCCCAAGGCTTGGTCCCTATCCCTGGCATTACAGTTATAGGGGAACTATGAAGTGTGAGTCAAAAGTCAGGTGTCTTGAATAGTTTACAGGGAACCAGCGCATTACTGGAGCCTTTCAGGTTGTGAAGATGACAGCATCTTCCAGGAAGAAGACCACACTTCCAATGTACTTAAACAATTTGACTTTAATCAGAAGACTGTCAGACAAAATTGTGCTCATGCTCTGCTTTTAGCAGAAGAGCTAACACTAGTTTTTATGAATTACAGTGAGAGAGGAAGACCGAGCATGCATTTCCCATTCACAGCAAGGGACATTCAAGTAACTCAGCAAACACCGGGCAACTCTATAAGAAAAGGCAGAAACTGTGCTAACTTCAGTGTTTAAAAAAGGACAGTAACATAACTTGCACCAAGATGAGCTTTAAAATGTCCTAGCAGTAATAGGCTGAGAAATTCTGGGTAATTTCTCATGAGGCAGCACACATTGTAGGGAGAAGGTGGCCTGGGAGAGGGAGGAAATGAGAAGGCTTAGTGTAGGAAGAGGTGGTAGACAATCATGTTCAGTTTTTTGTTTTTGTTTTTTGTTTTGTTGAGATATAGTCTCAATGTATAGCCCATACTAGCCTGGAACTCTCTACATAGCCCTGGCTACAAACTTGAGCCTATCCTCTGGCCTCTGCCTCCCAAGTGTTGGGATTACAGGTATGGCATGTTCAGTTACTTAAGACTGATTATAAACCAGGCATGGTGGCACACGCCTGTAATCCCAGCACTTGGAGGGATGACACAGGAGGATCATGAGTTTGAGGATAGGCTATCTCAAAAAAGGGGGGAGGAAGAGACAGAAAAAGACTGACTTTAAAAAGGTCCCAAAAGGAATAAATCAGTAGTCTCACTTCTTGTGGCATTTGGTACTTCTTGGTACTTAAGGAGCCATTTGGGGAGACTGTCTCCAAAGGCAGTTGATCTCTTCCTGCGACAACCAGTTTACTTACCAGGGGAATATCCTGGAGTTAGTTGTAACTAAATCTATTCAACTGAGAGCACAAATTCCCACTGCCCTCTTCATTTCATCATAACCTCATTTAGTAAGTATTTATTTGGCACAACTCTGTGCTGGGTACCAGGCTAATTGTTGAGAGGACAACAGCAAACAAAACCAACAAGGTCCAGCCCTCAGAACTTCCATCTAATGACTGACAGTGAGACAAAGGCAGCAGATACAAGACAGTATGGTGAGCTCATTTCTGGGAAAGCACGGTGTGGACTAAGTAGCCACAGCCCCCACAGAGTCAGAGTGGCAGGGTGACACTTCCAGAGAGTGACTCAGGAATTGAGATCTGAAGGCTGCTTAGGAGTGAGCACCACAAAATGGAGGAGGAACATGGAGACTAAAAGCATAGAAGAAAGGCTCCAAGGTAAGAAATTGAGTAACTGAGACAAATTCTGTCCAAGTATATACTAGACTTAGGGGGTCAATGACAATGCTGGCTAGTGGGGAAGACCAGATTATGCAGGGCCTTGTCCACTTTGTTGAGAAGTTGACAAGGGACAGTGAGAACTCACTAAAAGGCTCCAAACAGAGATGTGACATTATCCATGTATATTTCAGAAGAATACTGGTTGCAGAATGAAGAATGAAGTGGAGGAGATGAGAATGTAGACATAGAGAACAATTTGGAGATTGTTTCTACAGTCCTCATGAGAGATGAGAGTGATCAGACTCTCGGGTATTGGCAATGGGGATGGAGAAAAGTGAGGGGTTCCAGTAATATTTTGTAGAGAGAACTGACAGGACTCAGGATTGATTGGAAGAGGGGTGAGGTTGGGAAGGACTCCTGGGTTTCTGACCTGAGTGGCATCTTGGTGCCACTCAGAAAACACAGGAAGTGAAGACAGTTCACAGTGGAGATAGGGATAGAGGCAGGTTGATGGGTTAAGTTTAGGACATAGTGAGTTTGAGCAACTTGGTGGACATGCACTTGGGTATTGGAGTCTAACACTTGGATCCAGGCAGGAGTCATTAAGTGGTTGTGAGTCATTAACACAGACATAGTGGTTAAACTACTGAAGTATGTGAGATTGCTCAAGTACATCAGATCAGAAGGAAAGACTGCCAGGACAGCACTCTGGAAAACAACCACAGGAAAAGGAAGGAGAGAGGAAGATGAGGCTGCAAAGGAGAATTTAAAAAAGCAACCAGAGACGTAGGAAGGAAACTGGGAGAAAAAATTATTGTAGAAATGAAGATAAGAAAATGCCTCAGGAAGGGTCAGTAGTGCTGTTGAGAGGCCCAGTAATGACTGAGAAGTACCCAGAGATTTTATGCAATGAGCAGGTGAGAGGGGCCCATGGAGAGTGTAAAAGTGGAGTGATAAACTAGGTGTGGTTGCGCATATCTGTTATCCCAGCACTTGGGACCCTGAGGCAGGAGGATTCTGACTTTGAGGCTAAACTGGGCTACATAGTGAGAGCCTGCCTCAAAAAAAAAAAAAAAAAAAAAAAGAGTGGGAGAAGCAAAAGCTCGATCAGAGTGGCTTAAAGAGTGACTAGAAAGGAAGACGCTGGCCAGTAAATGGAGTAAATTCCTCCAATAAGTATGTTAAATGAAAGTTGGCATAGACAAGTAGACATGGGAAGTAGACATACAGTGGAGACTGTTTAATGGTTATTTTCAAAAATGAAAGAAACATAAACACATTTCAGTACTGATGGGAAGAGCCATTTGCATTACCTGCCCCCCACCCCCACAAAAAAAAAAAAAAGGCCAGGCAGAGGTCAGAATCCAAAGAGCCAAGAAAGAAAGGAGAGGAGGTGGGGAAAGAGGGAGGAAAGAAAGAGGAAGCATTGTAAGTGCACACTGTGAGGGATAGTCTTAAACCAGCATAAGGATGTGTCCCCTACTTTAATGAGAAAGAAGAATGGTTATTAATACAAGTCAGTTCCTGCCTTGGTGGCTGGATGCAGACAAAGCTAAGGATGATTCTCTTTTCTCTTTGAAGGTGGAGAAGAGATCATCTGCTGAGAGGGAGAGGAAGCAGCAGAGTGGAAAAGTGGAGAAACCACTGTCTAGAGACAAAAAGATCACCAGTTAATGTTAGGGACCTGAATTTTACACATCCTCAATCTAGGGTGTTCTCTCTCTCTCTCTCTCTCTCTCTCTCTCGCTCGCTCGCTCGCTCGCTCGCTCGCTCGCTCTCACTCTCTCTCTCAAATTCAGCATCTAGGTGAGCAAAAAGCAGATAGCATCATGGTTCCTCAAATCCAGTGGAGCAGAAACCCTCTCCAACCCTTTCTTGTTTGCCCCTCTCTGTGTGACTTCTGTCATACCTGTCATTGTTGAGGCATCTGCCTGCCTCCCACCTCTTCAATGGAAGGAATCTAAGGTTTAGAGCACCTACTATGTAACAGGCATTTTCTATTATTTTCACTCCCAGTGGTGTCACATACAACCCTCCCCAATGCAAGGAAAGAAGATAGGATCCAAGCTGTCATAGATGAGGAAAGCAAAATTAGGAGAACCTAATGTCACATGGCTACTAAATGACCAAGAAGGAATTAGCTCCCAGTCTGTCTGACTCCAAAGCCCATTACTCTATGCTCTAAGCTCCCAAGGAGCAGGCAATGTTCTGATTCATCATTCTATACCTCATGGGAACTCAAACAGCACTTTGCACATAGAAGATGCTTGATAAATAATATTGATTTGAACTATGACCTGACTCCCTGAGTATCTTTAGTGTTCTGGCATTTTAGTGAGTGCCCAAGTTTCTCTGAAGAAATTACACCATTCTACTTGGCAAAAATAAAAAAAGCTTCCAGGCATGCTGATGGTACATGCCTGTAAATCCAGCACTTAAGGAGGTTGAGGCTGGAAGATTGTGAGTTTGAGGCCAGCCTCTCCTGTATAGCAAGTTCAGGTCAGCCTGGGCTATCTGGTGAGCCCTACTAAAAGGAAAGGAAGGAAAGATAGAAAGGATGGAGGGAGGAAGGAAGGAAGGAAGGAATTATGTTCAGCAATGGCGTCAAATACGCTAAGTTGCTAAGTTTACAGTGTAGTCAGGATGATGGCAAAATAAACAGGTTTGCTTCCCTCCTCTAGAAAAGTTCATATGGATGGTGCCAACAAAGAAATTACCCAACAGAATCTTGCACCTGACCACTGTAAGAGGTTTACAGAAGTATATGTGACCATTCCAACTGAAACCATCCTCTTTTCATTTTTCAGGAGTATAACATGTATGGCTGGTGGGTAGGAGAACTGAACAGCCTCATTGGGATTGTTCCAAAGGAGTATCTCACCACTGCCTTTGACATGGAAGAAAAATGAGACCCAGGTATTAGACGCATTGTCAATGAACTGTCCCTTAGTTGAATTGTTGAATGAAGTCTGTCAGCATGACTTTGCTTCTCTATGAAGCAGAGTTGTCAGTGAAGTTACTTTTCTTTTTACTTGGTTGGTTTTTTTTTTTTTTTTTTTTTTTTTGGTTCTTGTTGTTTGTTTTTTGTTTTGTTTTGTTTTGTTTGCAGTTTTTAGGGGGTAAGCCCAGGGCCTTTTGCATATCTTGCAAGTGCACTGAGTTGCATCCCCTGCCCCTTTAGTATTTTTATGTTAAGATAGGGTCTCACTAAGTTACTCAGGCTGCCTCTGGCCTCAAACTCACAATCCTCCTGCCTGCACCTCCCTAGTTACAGAGATTATAAGCCTGTGCCATCTCGCCTGGTACTTTTCTTCATTTCTAAAAGTAATACTAATGATTCACTAGTGAAAGAAAATGAGTCTGGGCTTGGGGGTACAGCTCAGTGGAGCGCACTTGCCTAATATCCATGAGGCCCTGAGTTCAAGCCTGCTGTAGTACAAAAAAGAAAGAAAGGTAGAGAGGGGGAGGAAGGGACTGTGTCCATTAGAATTAGGTTTAACTAAAAGAGACCAAAAAATTCAAAATAACAGTGACTTAAATAACATAAATTAATTTTACTCTTTTGTAAAAATCTGAAGGAAAATGGTAGGAGGTATTCAGTTCCCAAGTACCTTCTCTTTCTGCTCCACTATGTCTGGCTAGTATTTCCAATGTTACTTCATGGCCAAGATGGAGGCTCCAGCTCCAGCTATCATGTCTACATGATACTCAGCAGGAAAGACAAAATGAAAAGAGAAGGGCATACCCTGTCCCTTTGTGGACACTTCACAAATGTTGCAAATACCACTTCTACTAACATTACAGTGGCCAGAACTTGGATATATAAACACAACAAGATGCAAAGAAAACTTTATTATATCACTGGGTCCAGCTTACAAGTGAAGGGTCCATTATTAAATAAAGAGGAAAATCAGTATTTGGAAACAACTAGGATGTTTGGGGTTTCTTTAAACCTAGCACTGAAATCTAAGACAGTGTTCCCTGAAATGCCCACATAGTTTGATATGACTGACCAAAACTGGGAATCTAGTAAGAGGGTTCCTATGGAACATAATCAAATTAATGTTTTGGGTTTTTTTCTAAGACAATGTCTCACTGTGTAGCCCAGGCTGGCCTCAGATTTGAGATCCTCCTGCCTTGGCTTTTCACATTCTGGGATTATAGGTGTTTGCCACCACACCTGGCTCAAATTAATTTATAAGTAATAAAGAATAGGGTTTGCATTTTCTGAACAAGAACCACATCATGTTTTGGAGTATATATTTTTGCAGTGCTGGGGATTGAACCTAGAGACTTGTGCATGCAAGACAAATGTTCATCCACAGAGCTGCATCCCCAGCCCCACACCATGTTTTAAAACAGTGAGAGTACTTGATTTGGGTAGAGTAGCAATGGGAACCACTTTAGTACAGAGTGAATTTTGTTTAGAATTAGGATGGTGATGGAGCATACCCAAGACTAGCTTGATGTCTTAATTCTATCTTCCAGCCTGAGATGGTCACAGCCTTTATTGCTGGGGGTGAAGGATGGCATCAGTGTGACAGTGATACAAGCTGTCCTTGGAGTCTTCCAGACTAGGGCCCACTCTAGTGTGCAGCAGGAGCTGAGTGAATTCATTTAGGAAAATACATAAGGATAGATCTTACTTTCTGATGCTCTTGTGCAACCATAAAGCACCAGCTCAGGCTTGTCGCTCAAGGTTTGACTTTATGACTTTCCTGATGAGGGCTGTTTCCTGGCCATGAATGCAGAAGAGTTGGGATTTATCTGTGAAATCTAAACAAATTCACCTCTTCTCACTTTGCCATTTATTTAAAGTTGCTTATCCCTTCATTCTCTTTGACCCAGCAATTCCATTTCTAGGAATTTATCCTATGGCTGTCCTTACACCCATGCCAAATGATACACACACAAGCTTACTCTTTTGTAATAGCAAATGATTCGAGATGACCTACATACTCAATAGCGAACTAGGCAAGTAACTATAGTACAGTCACAGAATGTACTATGCAACAGTAAAAAGAAAGGGAAACTGTTAGGGAATACATTCTGAGATATGTTGGTAAGTATAAAAAGCAGTAGTGAAGAGCAGGCCAAACTTGCCCTATTGTATAAAAAGGAAATAAAAAGCCAGGTGTGGTAGCACAGGCCTGTAACCTCAGCATTTAGGAGGCTGAGGCAGGAGGACTGATGTGAGTTTAAGACCAACTGGGTCTACATAGTGAGTTACAGCCCATCTTGGGCTACAGAGTGAGACTCTGTCTCAAAAAACCAAAATTAAGTATGTAAGTAGGTGAATAAGTAAAAAGGGAACAGAGACTTATATATCTGGCTGGAAGATAGAATTATGACATCAAGCTAGTCTTGGGTACTCTCCCCCATCATCCTAATTCTAAACAAAATTTACTCTGCCCTAAAGTGGTTCCCATTGCTACCCTACCCAAACCAAGTACTCTAACTGTTTTTTAAATATGACTATTTGTTTATATGCATATTAAATGTTTCTGGAAGGAGAAAAAAGGTGGTATCAGTTTCCCACAAGGATAGAGAAACTGCATGAATGTAAGATGGGGTAGGCGGGAAGACTTTTCACTCCATTTATATTTGTATAATCTGAATCATAAAAGCAAACTTATCTGTTTCCCCCTTTAGGAAATATATTCTTCTGTCTATCCTGCCTTTATGAAGAAACAGATCACCAAGAGCTCCTATTCACTACTCTGGCCATGGACTCCTCTATTCACTGAACAGACCCATGACTCTGCCACCACATGTGACTATAGACCACTAATAAGACAATGGAAAGAGGCTTATCCATCAAACCTGTTACTAAGCCACCCTACTAATAGCTCATCCCTGTGTCCATGTACCCCCATCACAGGCTTGTCACAAAGGAAGTGATAGACAAGGAAACCTTGGGAGGGGGAAACTGCTGGTTCTTTTGGATAGCTTGCATAGCACAAATAAATTTAAGATTTGCTTTTTTGCTATGTGTAATGGTGTCCAGTTCCTTTCTGAAACAGTATCAAAATGCTGCCTCTGGGCAGTCTGTGGATCTCCAAAGTGGGAAAGGACCGCCAGAGAGAAAACAAAAACTACAGGGTATAAAACTTGCAATTGTTTTTCAGGGCAGAATCATCTCTGGAACCCAGGTCTGCTGGTTTCAGGTCAGCTTCTCAGATTTTCGTTTGTTGGCTACTTGAATATTTTTCTTAGGAGCCATAGCCTGAGCAAGTCCTGGTAGTCAGCACATTGGAGAGCTCCTCCTCAGGCCCTGGATTAATAATACTGCTATACTGTGCACTACATCCAGTCCCAGAAAGGAGCTAAGGAAGTTCATCAAGGAGGGCTCTTTAATACAGGGTTCTCTGTCACTCAGGTTATCTGTGCATAAAGAGGCCAAAAAACAGTAGTTGAGAACATAAACATTAGGCTGTCACCGTGGTAGACCCCTGTAATCCCAGCAACCTGGAAGCCTCAGGCAGGAAGATGGCAAGTTCATGGCCAGAAGCAGGCTGTACAATTTAGTAAGACCTGTCTCAAAGTAAAAAATAAAAAAGAGGCTGGAGGTGCAGCTTAGTGGTAGAGAACCACCCTAGCATGCAGGAAACCCTGAGTTCAACCCCCAACTATTTAAAAAATGAATAAGTAAATAATGGAGTTAGGGGTGCAGCTCAGTGGTAGAGTACTTGCCTAGCAGGTTCAAGGCCCTGGGTTCAACCTCTGTTCTGTACTGGGGGGAAAAATACTTCAGAACTAAACAACCTGAGAATAAATATGACATCTTTGTTTATTAGGTTCTCTCAAGCGAGTTATTTGACCTTTTCTGCCTCCATTCCTCTCTGGAGAAGTGATATTGTCTATCTCAGTGTGTCATTAGGTAATGGGAAGCTGAGAGGATTTAGCCAGGTATTATAGTGCAGACCTGTAATCCCAGCACTCAGGGGACTGAGGCAGGAGGATCATGCCATGAATTCAAAGCCAACCTGGACTACATAGCAAGTTCCAGGATGGCCTGGGCTACACAGCAAGACTCTGTCTCAAAAAACCAAACAACAAATAAAAGGAGGGCATTTAACATGTGTAATTTACTTGGAACAATGCCTAGCATGTAGTAACTGCTCAATAAGGGTTAGCTGCTATTATTGCCTCTCTACATGAGAAATTTTGAAAGACAGGTACCTGAGCAGCTACAAGAATTTTATTAGTAACCGGGCACGGTGGCGCACGCCTGTAATCCCAGTGGCTCGGGAGGTGGAGGCAAGTTCGAGACCAGACGCAGTCTGAGTAATTTAGCGAGACCCTGTCTCAAAAAAAGTAAAAAAAAAAAAAATGGGCTGGGGGTGCAGCTCAGTGGTCCAGTACTTGCAGAGCATGCAGGTGCGAGGCCCTGGGTTCAACCCCAGAACCACCAAAAAAAAAAAAAAAAAAAGAATTTTATTAGTGAAACTGCCCTTTCAGAGCCATTCCAGATTGGAGAAGCCTGCCTCACTTCTGTAGCCCTGGAGCCAGTCCTTGCCTCACATCACCACAGGGGAGAAACCAGGCAGCAAACAGGAATGTCAGTGGATTCCAAGTTTCTCAAAGAAAAAAAAAAGTCTATGTCAACAATTCATTTCCAGATTTTCTGACCCAGAAATAAAAAAAGAAGTGTTTTTGTGAATTATAGATAAAGAGGTAAGAAAAGGGTACAATTTAGGTCTGGGAAGGAAAAAAAAAGAATGTGATAAAAGCAATAATGTCCCCTCTTTACACAGGGTGCTAAAGGAGAAGGAACCACTAGGTGGCAGCATATGAGCAGGTGAGCTAGAGAGAACCAATTGCCTCCTGCTTGAGGAACCTCTGCACCAATCCGAATCTACAGGTAAGGACAATGGGCATTGTGCTAAAGAGTTTAACAGAGGAGGCAAATACAAGCCCCTCTATTCCTCTGCATCCTTCCCTGGAGAACCCCCATGGACCCAAGCCTAGAATGCCATTATGCCACTCTTCTGTGACTGAGAGACACCAGAAAAGGGGATCCCAGAAGAGGAAGAGCAGGTATCTGGGGCAGGGTGAAAAGGGAATTGAAAAAGGAACAAAGTCGGTGGGCACGGTGGCACATACCTGTAATCCCTGTGACTTCAGGAGACTGAGGCAGGAGGATCACAAGTTCAAGGCTAGAGGTAGCCTACACAATTTAAGGAGACCTTGTCTCAAAATAAAAAATTAAAAAGGGGGCTGGAGGTGCAGCCCAGTGGTAGAGCACTTACCTAACCTGTGTGAGGCCCTAGGTTCAAACCTCCAGTACTGAAGAAAAAAGAAAGGGAAAAAGAGGAAAAGGAACAAATTCAAGGTAATTTCTTTACGCCTTGAATCATTCAACACTCTAAATAGCACGGCCATTGCTTCTAGCACTTAAAATCCTTTTGTGCAACCGATGGTCCTTTCTATGCCTACAGACAGAGGAAACAACCACTTCAAACGTCTTGAGCACCCCTGGGCACCCTAGGGCAGGCACTACACTCAGACCGCTACCCCTTCTAGCTGTAAAACTTAGCAGAAAAAGAAATTAGATCAGCTCTAGAAAAATATAAATAAACGGATGGATTAGGAATCTGGTCCAAGCTGGACATCATGTCATGCCAGCAACTCTGGAGGCAGAGGCAGGAGGATCTCAAGTTTGGGGCCAGAGGCAGCCTACAAATTTAGTGAGACGCTGACTCAAAATAAAATAAAGATGGGCTGTTTCTGCAGCCCAGTGGTAGAACACTTGCAAAGTACGTGCAAGACCCTGGGTTCAGCCTCCTAGTACAATAATAATAATAATAATAATAATAATAATAATAATAATTTTTAAAAAAAGAAAGAAATCTGATCCATAGGTGTTGTCTCTGATGTTGTTATATGCCAGAAAAGGCAGAGCAAGTTTAGTGGGCTGATAAGACTATCTACAGGCTGAGAGGCATTCTCTTTTAGGGGAAAGTTCTAAAGGAGACCTTTAGGAACAGTGGATTCCTGCAGTCTGTTGGAAACTAAACTTCATGCAGTGAAACTACTCCCCATTCAATTCAACAGCCACCATCTCAGCCAACAGCCTCAGATGGCAACTAGCTAATCAGATTACTGCCTCTCCGTTTGACTCCACTAACCAAATCCCCACTTCACTGCCTGCCACTAACTGGATAACTGGGACATTAGACCACTTAACTAACTACATTATGTGTAAGATGGCTTCTTAATTGCCTCCAGTTGTTCTGGTGAGTAAAACAGAAGAGGGGAAAGGGTGAAAGAGGTTTTTTCCTTCTTTGATTTCATGGAAAGAAGGAAAATTTTTAAAAGCTCAGATCCTAAATTTAAGAAGCAAATATATATCTGCTGTGTACAGATAAACAATTTTTATACAGAATGACTGACACTCACTGGAGAATCTAACCTAGGGATAGGACAGTTTGGCCTGCATTGTCCAAGCTGGTATTGAGAATACTAAATGCTCTGAAAGACTAAATGTAACTGAAACATTTCAGCTACACTTCACTAGATTTATTTTTCCTAGTGTTTTCTCTGTCATACACACCACAAAATAGCGTAGATATTGTTTTCTAATTACCTAAATATTTAATTTTCCCATACAATGGCCTGTTAAACCTCTTTGAAATCTGTATTTAACTCAAAACCAGATATACCTTTTCTTCTAGCGAATAAAAATGAGGAAGAGAAATAAATTCCTATTAAGTCTCAATCATTTGCAGTGAGAGCAGTGCCAAAGGTGGGACCCACCAGATGCCTCCCCTCCTGTTTAAGACAGAGATTTTACCTCAACATAATATATATGAGAGAGTCTCAACCCCAAGTTACAACTTTTAGCACTTTAGCTTCCCTGATTGCGCCATTTAATTTATGGCCAGTTGGGATTTACAAGGGACAAAACTGGAGATGTAAAAGGTTCCTACTGTGGGGCCCAAATTATACAAAATCTTGCTGTGGAATTAAAAATAAGACCCTGAATTCTCCATCAGCTGTTTTGCTCACTGACTCACTTAAGTTCTATTACAATTATACAACTCCAGTGACACATTTGCAAAGCCCACATTGCATGCCAGTCTCTGGTATCATAACAAAGCATCTGTCTCAATACAGAGCACAAAATAATGCATGTCTGCCTTTAAAAAAAAAAAACAGTTTGAGAAAGATGAAGAGAGTAAAATTAAAACAAGAAACAAAAGTAGGTTCTTCTTTTACATCTGAAGAGCAAAACTCTCAGATGCCGGGGACAGTAGTTAGTGCTTTTATCTTTGGAGAAAAAAATGCCCCTCCTTGCAAGTCTCCACTAGGAGCAGCTCTGAAAGGATAAATCTTGAGTGGTGCTGATTTGTTAATTCCCAGAGCGGCAGCAAAATCTGCAGGGCTGACTTAGGAAAAGCAGCCATCCAAACAGAGGATTATCCCTGCTGCACAGCCCAGTGACTCAAAATCAGTTTCTAGTTTGTAGATTACCATATCCCTTACTCCTCCCCCTTCCTTCCTGCCCAGCTATTTCATTTCCCATTGGAATTTTCAGAGATTGGGAAGGGAATTTGAAACTTACAACTAAAAAGAGATTTCCCTTTTTCAAGGAATTTTAATTCTTCTCCCAATTTCCCTATCTAAAACTGTTCAGAAATCATGCTGTTTTTCTGTTTAGCATGAATTGATGACCATTCTTAGGGATTCAATTAGTGATACATCTTAAGATGTACCCATTTTTGTACAAAAATCTTCTATAAATGGCCAAGAAATTACAACCATGTTAGAGGAAACACCAGTACAATAGGGTGAGCATATAATTTATTTTATGAACTGAGATACTTTTTGTTTCTAAGCTAGGGTCTCACCATGTAATCCAGGCTGACCTTGAACTCACCACATAGTCCAGGGTAGGCTTGAACTCAAGACCAGCCTGCCTCTGCCTTCCAAATACTGGGATTATAGGCACATACTGTACCACCATGCCAAACTCTGAATTGAGACAGTTTGGAGAGTAAAGGGAAAGTTAATAATGATGCCAAGACAGAAGGTATAAACTGGGATGTTGTGTTGTTGTTGTTAGGTGCCATCAAGTCAGTGTTCGACTCATAGCGACCCTACATACAGTAGGTGAAACACTATTCTTAGTGCTTCTCTGCTATTGATAGGGTTTTCAATGCCTGATTGTTTTTTGGGAATGGTTTCCAGGTCTTTCTCCCAAGCCTGCAGCACCTGGTCTTCCCAGGTGGTCTCCCATCCAAGTACTAACAAGGTCCAACCCTGCTTAGCTTCCAGGATCTAATAGGATCAGACGCTGGAGTGGTACAGCTGCAGGCTGGCTGGGATGTGTAGTCACACTAAAAGTAGTGCAAAATGTGCTGTCCTGTCACCTGGGTAGTGGGCAGTAGAAAGAGAGATGACCTGACTCTCCTGGGGTGAGGCCTAGCAACATCCCTTCTAATGAAGTCCTTTCCCCTGCAGGCCTGACTTCTAGGCAGATCTGCCAACAAGGCTTCCTTTTCCTGAGCCCAGGCTGTTCTAAAAGGCCTGGTGTCTTTGGTGTGGAGCCATTGTGGGGCTGGCCTGTCGTCAGCAGCTGTGTGTTCAGTTCCCTCATGGCGTCCCATCACACTTCTCCACATCACCACCTGGCAGGGCCCCACTGAATGTAGCATGTTTGCGGCATTGGGCAATAGCATGCCACTTCCTTGCCTCCTGTGACAAGAGTGCGTTCCAAGAGGCTTCTATTGCTGGTCCTCAAAGTGGGCATCTGGTTCCACTGCAGACACTTTCAATCTGATAGTGAGCAGCTGGCCACCTTTTCTCCCATCATGGAACAGAAAAGCCTCCAAACACTTCCCTTTTACCTACCACCAGTCACAGGGCCTAACGGTAGTGTGAATTGCCAAGGTGGTGCACACACACCACTACTTCCAGGGCTGGTACCCTGCTGGCTCTGTCCCTAACATGCTTCACCTCTGGAAGGCACCTGGCATCTGGAGATTTGGGATCATTTCTTCAGCATCTCCAAGTTTAGGATAACAGAACTTGGAAATGATTATTTCATCCTGTTAAGTGCAGGGTTTCTCAACCTTGGCATTATTGACATTTGGGTTGGAAAATTCCATTTTGTTGAGGGCCCTGTAGGATGTCCCAGCATCATCCCTGGTCTCTATCCACTAAATTTCAGTAGGACTACCCCTGTCCCACTCACCCTCACCCTCAGTTATGACAATAAAAATATTTCCAGGCATTGACAAATGTACCCTGGGGGCAAAATCTCTCCTGGTTGAAAATCACCATCTGAGGGCATTTGGAGTGTACTTAGGACCAAACCCTGCCTTCTTGAAGTTTGTGTGTTAGTTACGAGATGATAATGACAGTAGGTCTGGGAATATACTGCACATAAATTCCATGAATGCATCAGGATTTAAAATCCAGGAAGCCAGCCTCAATGCTCCACTTTTGAGTTCTGCTTACCTGCACTGCTGCAGATTTGCCCTGCGAAAATGATGTTTCAATGACTTGGACCATCCTCGCTGGTTCAGGGAGCAACAGTACAGTGAGCCTGTCATGTCTAGAGCTTTGTGGTTACCATCTCTTATTTCCCTCTTCCATGGCAGAAACCAGAAAGGCACCGTTGGGACTCTTGATTAGGACCAAGTGAAATGCTGTGTGCTACTTCAGAGTAAGAAACACAGGGTCCCAAAAGCAATGCAAAGACATCCCTTCTGCACAGCTGAAAGGATACATGCAGCACTGGGGTGGGCTAGCGCTGTGCACTGCTGCTTGGGGTGTGTTGAGTGCAGCACCTGGCAGAAGGGGGAGATTCAAGACAGATTGCCATCTTGCGGCCATGATTTTCCTGGCCCTTCATGTTAGTTTAGGGGAAAGTTTGCTCATACAAAATGATTCCCGGGAGCTCAGCTGAAAACCAAAACAACAACAAAAAGAGCAAGAATGAGAGAGAGAGTCACCAAAACCCATAGCCCTCTCAGGAGGCCCAGATAGGATGAAGGGCTTGGTGGCTTTATTGTGTTTGCCTTGTAGGCCAGACAAGAGGGCCGGCTCTGGCCCTGATGCCAACCAGAGCCCTGTCAATGCTGCCTCCCCTGGGCCCAGAAGCTGAGGCACCTGGAAGGGTTATTAGCAGGATTGGAACTCATCCCTCTGCTGGGACTAGATCATAATTACAGTAATTTTCTAACAGAGCTCGGCAGTAGGACTGTTTAATCAGCATCCGACTCCCCTATGCTCCCAGCCCTCATCACTCAAGGAGAGGAGTGGGATGGCTCTTAAAGAGACAGTGTCCGCCTTTCAGCATTTCGAACAGATGTGCCCTAATTGGCAGAATATATCTAAGTCTTGTAACTTATACCAGGCAGGTTGCATTGCTTCCAACAGACTGTCTCAGGCACTCACTATTCTAGGCTTTCTGTGGGAGGAAGCCAGGTCAGGCTGCTGGTAGGCCAGGCCTCCTACCAACACACCACTAAGGAAAGGGACACACAGGCCTAGAGCACTTACAGAAGGAACTGATAAGATGGCCCCTTCAAAACTGATGATATGTAAGAAAAAGAGCTTGGTTGGAGCATGGGAAGAAGGGACGTCACAGCCATGCATGCAAAGTTTTGGTTGGTGGCTTCTGATAATCCAAAGATTATGGAAACATCTCGTGTTCCTGCCCTTCCAAGGAAAATCTCTAAAGACTTTCCAGTGATCTCTTAATTCTCATACCCTCATTTTACTGTGTTTTTTCTTTTTTGCTTGTGGAAGTAGATCTCCCCAGAACCAAAGGGAAGTAAAATTATTCACTGCTGAGTCAGGAGCAGTCTGTCTCCTAAGAAGCATGGCTCTTGCTATCCTTCCAAGCATATCTGTTTACTGTGGCTTGAGATTTGAGGTCTCCAGCTTTCTGACTCCAAATCCAGTATAGCTAAGACACAACTATTTTTCTCTCAAGAAGTTCTCTAAGGCATTAGGATTGGCTCCAGCCACCCTGGTGGTAAGGCAAACACACACTTCACGTTTGCAGAGGTTCCCAAAATAGTTCCTAAGAGTGAAGAGCTAGGGCAGGAAGTCATTGAGAAATAAGAGGTAAGTGGGGGCTTTCAAAGTGAGTTGGGAAAGCCTCCCAGAAAGATGGTGCATAACAGGACTAGGAGGAGGGCTGGTTATTCAGAGTTCAAAGGTTACACTGAGCTAGGCTATGTGGCTGTTACCAAAGTGACTCCATGCTGGCAGAGGGCTAACCTTCAGACTTAGGATCGCTGCCCAGTGCTTAAAGAAGGATATGCTCATCCGCTTGGCTTTAATTGTGTCTTGGCTGGATGTTCCTACATATGGGCACAGACACCATCCAGTCTGATTTAACACTCCTGCAGATGGGTGAGGCTGGCCAGGGTTGCCTAATTCCCATTTCTACCCATAACAGGGCCCCACAGCCTTTGGGCTATGTGCCCCACCTCTAGGGTGTTAAGAATATTAAGAGCTGAGGTGCACAAACTCACATCATGCTAACTTCATGTCCAATCTGAAGATCACAACTGCCTCCCAAGCAAAGTTATCAGAGAGAGTAGGAGGTGCCTAGGACTCAATGATGGGGATCTAAGTCTGAGGCCTTTAACAGTCAAAAAGACTAAGGACTGTGAATGAGTTCTCATTTCTGAGGGAATTTTTTTTTCCCTTGTGTGGTGGGTTTGTTTCATGTTTTTTAAAAAATGGGTTGTCGGGAGAAAAATGTTACAGAACTTGGAAAGTACCTCTCATGTAAATATACTGTTTGGCCATCTAAAAATATGCTTTTTAAAAGCCAGACTTAGCTGTTTTCAGCTAGACAATGAGGCTAACACCTGCCTACCCTCCTCACTGGGCACTGAGGTCAACTAAAATGATGCACATGAAACTTTTTATGTAAAAACTTCCCACATGCACTTCTTTTCACCAAATAAACCACCCCCTGCTCACCCATCACTCCCCACAGCTTGGATTACCTCTCCTAGGTTATAAAAGATGACTAGACTTTGGCCATGGAAGTAGGTGTCAGAAGAAAGATGACTAAACCAAGGACCAAACCTGTCTCAAACCTCAAATCTAAACAAAAAATACTTTCATTCTTGGAAACAGCTCAAGTGCCCTCTTCTCTCAGCTAGCAATAATCTTTCACACAGAGGTCATCCAGCTATAGTGGCTAGAGTTCAGCACACACAGGGACAGAGAAAAATGCAAGAGGACCTGGCATGGTGGCACATGCCTGTAATATCAGCACCTGGGAGGCTGAAGCAGGAGGATTGAAAGTTTGAGGCCAGCCTCATAGGGAGACCCTAACTCAATTTAAAAAAAGAAGCTGGGCATGGTGGCACATGCCTGTAATCCCAGTGACTCGGGAGGCAGAGGCAGGAAGATCCCAAGTTCAAGACCAGGGGCAGTCTGCATAATTTAGTGAGATCCTGTCTCAAAAAGTAAACAAATGGGCTGAGGGTGCAGCTCAGTGGTCTAGCATTTGCAAAGCATGCAAGCATGAGGCCTCAGGTTCAACCCCCAGTACTGCAAAAAAGAAAAAAAGAAAAAGAAAAGAAAAAAGAAAACCGGTGGCACAGGCATATGGCACTGCCTAGATGGAGAGGAAAGTCTATCTTTGCTGTTTTTCTGGTACCCAAGCCCATGTCATTAGAAAAGCTCGCTCCTTCTTAGGACATCTCCTTCCATGGCCAATATTCAACTCAGCACAAGACGGAGAGAGGATGGCGTCTGGCCTCTGATTGAGATGCTGTTGTATGCGCTGCTGCTAATGGATCATAAAAAAGCTGGGAGTCAGAAAAATCACATCCATGTCTTTGAACAGCGCCTGCTGTCCTAGCAGCCCAGCCTGCTGGCAGAACTAGCTGCTGAGCACCAACCCCAGGAAGAGAAGGGACAAACAGAAGAAGGCAAACACAGCTTGCTGTTTTTTGGCTGAGTAGGGAATTGACACAGACCACCTCCGGCTCCTGTCTGGAAGTTTAGAGATCAGAGAGCTTCAGGCACAGCTGGGTTCACAGCTGCACCATTTGGAGCATTGGACTTATTAATATTCATGAGCAATCCCCACCAATCGGCAGAGCGGATGCCATTAGCCTAGCATCTGTCGGGTTTTTGTGAGGGTTGTGTATGGAGGGTTTTTTTTCCCCCTTTTAAATGAACTTCTTTTGACATTTTGGATTTGCCTCTGTAGGTTTTCTATCCTTGCCTTGCTCTGCTGCATCATATAAAGGAGAGACCCAGGGGAGGTGGGCAGGAAAGAGGAATGAATACCAGCCAGGGCTTTGCATCTGCCTGTTGACAAACTTTATTTCTCTTTCAGCACCTGGCACCTCAAAACAGGCTGTGAGGATAGAAGCAGCATCAGGTAAATTATACCTAACAAGGTTCATGCCCAGAACTGTGAGAAAAGCTGGATCCCGGCTCTTTGGAAGACAACCCTTCCTCTGGTGGTGAACTTGAGCTGCACACACAATGCAAGAGAGCTATAGTGCACAGTTCTGAACCATTATTTCCACGCTGATAAATTCATGATTTATGAAAGTAACTACTGCCAGCCCTGACTCCCTCCTTCCCTGCTACAGCTTGTTAGACACAAATGGCAACAACAGTCTTAAATAGTTGCATTTTATTTCAGGCCAAAGCCCCTCAACTCTGAACTAAACACCATCACAGTCCCACAACATAGGCTGGTAGTAAAAGAGCCCACAGACAGCGTGGGCAACCAGAGTAAGAAGAGCGGGCGAGATGGGGAGAACCACATACGCAAACCCAGGAGCAGAGCGACGCAGACAGCTTGTGGCACTCGGCTCCTATCAGCTCTGGCTCTCAGTGGAGAGGAATTATGGCAGCAGGAGGGCAGATTGCCTCATTGTCTGAAGGAAGGCATGTTGTTTCTCATCTCCATCCCCAGAACCCTCTTCCAGGCAGAAACAAAGCCCTTGTGCCCCACTAGACTGAACATACGGCCTCCCAGCAACACAGCAGAGGGACACTGTGGCAGATGAAACCCTGGAGGCAGGGAGCAATTACTAAAGGGTTCAAAAAAGAGCCACCTTTTACCCTGAAGAAAAGACAGGGACAGCCTAAGACAGTCTTTTCCAAAACAAAGTTGCATGAGCTGTTCCTTTCCCACTGGTTGTGACCATCCACTTCTCTCTTGTAAACGGCTATGAGCTGCATGTGGCTCTCAGGCCTCACTCATCCAAACTAAGGTCTTGTGATATGCCAGAAATCCCAACCATTAGGGTCGCAGCACCAGTTCCGTTCAGTGGTATTAGTTGAGGAAAAGCAAGGAGGTAGGGAGTAAATATTCACCACCCTGTTCATTCAAGGAGGTAAGCAAGAGGCCAGCCTCACGGAAACAAAGTGCTACAGCAAAAACTGAAGCCTTTCAAGATGGGACTGCAACTACATAAACATTCCTATTGGGATAATATTCAATATGGCAGCTAAGAATCTGCCACATCCAAGTCCCCAAAACCAGTCACCTGAGGTGGTGCTCCTGAGTCTATAAACAACCACCTGAAGAATCTCAAGAAGAGAAAATACAGGGTTCTATTCAAAACCAACAGCCTCTGGGCCTTACACTTAACTTACATACACCTGCACAGTGTCTGTTCCTATGGAGGCATGAAGAGCAGTCACAACCCACCTCTGTGCAGCTAACCTGAACAGAGGTGACTATAAGATGCCAATCTCCCATACATCGACCTTGTGCCCAATCCCACCTGCAAAAATGTGTCTCCCAGCCTGCATCTTCTCTGACTACCTTAAAGGAAATCCCAGAACTCAGAGGAGAGTTCACTTTTCCCAAACTGTGTCTAGCTGACCAGGGTCCAAAGGCACAGCATGGTCCCCTCCTGTAGCCCTCCCCACAGGCTGGGGAGTGGAAGTTCTCTCATCAGGTCTTGCAAAATCACAGCATGATGGTGGGGAAAGGGGTGGTACAGTGTAATTTTCCAATGATGGACCCTCAGAGTCAACCACAGGAGCCCAGACTTCTAAATGGTCCTTCTCTTCACTGGAAGGTGGTGAGGGAGAGCTCTTCCTCCCCAATCTTGGAAGAAAGCAGCAACTGGAAAGAAAAGGGGAGAAAAGGAAAAAGGCATGAACAGATAGATAAAAATGAATGGACAGACACAAAGAGTAAACCAAAGGAGTGTGGACACACTGATGGCATATTGTTTAGCCACAAAAGGGAATCAAATGCTGATACAAACTACAAAATGGACTTTCAAACTGGGCTTCAAACCTGTGAAAAATTGGATTCAGGTTCAGGATCAATAATGTTAAAATTAAGAGAGTCCAGGTTTAATTCCTATGTGTCGATAGCTTCAAACAGAACCGGAACCCAAACCCTAAACCTGTTCCAGTTGGAGCATTTTTAAAAATTTTTCTGAATCTGAAGCAGAACTTAACCTAATGAAAAATCAGGTCAGGTTCAGCTTTTCATGTTTTGTTTTATATCATTAGCTATTTTATTATACATTAAAAATTGAAAAGAAAACTTGATTTACCTACATATAGGATTAAAATTTTAAATCCAAACCAAACCCAAACACTGTACATTTTAACATGTTGAACCTGCACTCAAACCTAGTTTTTTGCGAGTTTGAAACTCTGCTTTGACAAAGAGGGGACAATATAAAGAGTAGAAAGGAGGAGGGAAGGAACTAGCAGAGGGAAGCAAAGATTGTGGAAGGTGGAATGGGGAGGAAAGTCAATGTAGAGGGATAAAGGGGGAGATGATAATCTCAATGTAAACAATGCAACTTCATGAGTTCATTGGAAAAATAGGCGAATATAACCCAAATATGCATTTGAGTTTTACTACATATTAGCCATAAGGCTCCATAATCCTTGTGGGTTGATGAAAGTGTAGCCAGAAGTGAAGTAATAGTTGCATGATGGAAAAAGTCAGTGCTGTATTACTCTGTACCCCACCATCATTTACTAATAAAAAGAAAAAACAAAAAGACCATAAATGTTAGTTACAAAGAAAATTAAAAAGCCTGTTTTATATTGGAGAAAAAAAAAGAAAGAAACCCTGCTTTGAAACCCCTATGCTAAGTGAAAAAGCTGGTTACACAAAACCACATATCATATGACTCCATGAGCGAAATGTCCAGAACAGGCAAATCAGACACAGAAAATAGACTGTGGTTACCAGGGGAGAATGGGACCACTGTTCGTCAGTGCAGGGTTTCTTTCTTTAAAACATGAAAATGTTCTAAGGGTTGAGGACGTGGCCTAGGAGTAGAGTACTTCCCTAGCACTGGGTTTGATCCCAAGCACAGGGTAGCAGGGAAATGGAAAGGAGGAAGGAAGGGAAGGATAAAAGAACAAAAGGAATGAGGAACGGAGAAGGGGAGGGGGAGAGGGAGAAGTTCTAAAAATGACAAGGGTAATTGATAGTTGCATAACTTTGTGAATTTACTAAAAACTACTGAATACTAAAAAAGGCAAATTTTATGGTAAGTGAATTTTATGTCAATAAAGGTATTCTTTTAAAAGGGGGAGTAAAGAACAGGACAAATAAGAAAGCCTTTCCCTTCTTTGTCCCTGGGTTTCAATAGGAGCACTTGTTACCCACTCAAGATGAGAGAACAATGGACTCAGAGAACAAGGCCTTTCTGAAAAGGCTACCAATATTATGCTGTTACTTTCCCTAACAAATGGACACCCCACTGGCCTAGGTTACCGTAACTCCAGCCCCAGGTATCTCAAAGACTGACAGTTCAGTTACCTGTTAGGCTGATCTCCTTTAGCCAGGCGAGAATTGCTCTGCCTCTCCTCCTGGACCCAGCCACAGTTTGACATAGCATAATGAAGAATGGCGTCAGACACAGTCATGGAGCTTCGGCCCTGCACACAAGCTTCTATCTCAGGCACTGAGAGCTGACTTTGTAGGAAGAGGTGCAACTGGCTGTCTGACAGAAGGACCACGCTCTGTAGAACCCTGAGGATGTGACGGAACAGGAAAGGCGCTAACCACAAACATGCTTGCACAAGCAGGGCGGGGGTTTGCATCCCCATCCTCTGTCCCTGTCCCAACACCTGCTGCCAGTGCTAGCCTGGCATGACCACTCACTTTTCCAGGAAGTGCTGCAGACCTTGTCGTCGCTTCTCAATGAACTCATCAGAGCTGCCAAAGAAGGTAGACTTCCCAGGAAGTTCAGGCACAGGCCTGTGGAGTCACATAATGTAACACTCAACATAAATGGAACATCACTTCAACCCTATCAAGGAAATCCACAGAAAAGAGTCCCACTCGATATAATCAACTTTTAATAAGAGGCAGAGGGCTAACACTAACTGTACACCATGTGTCAGACACAGTGCCAAATATTTACAAACATCATTTAATCCTCCCAAAACCCCATCAAAAAGATATTAATGTACCCACTTTAGAAGATCAGAAGTTCTATAAATTTCCCACTGTCACACAGCTAATAAGAGCAAAGTTGGTATGAGAACCTAGTCCATGATTCCCCAACCCCTGCTGCCACACTGCCTTGTCTGTAAGACCCACTATCACCATTAATTATTACTTTTAAAAGTAAGAAACTTAAATATAGAGAATGCAGGGTCCTTCTATGTAAATGAAGACTGTCTACTCCAAGCTGAGTGAAGTGGCACATACTTGTAATCCCAGTTACTCAGCAAGCTGAGGCAGGAGGATCATGAGTTTTAGGCCAGCCTGGGCTACACAGTAAGAACCTGCCTCAAAAAACCCAAACCAAACCAAAAGTACTATCTACTCCAGCCCCAAATATTCATATGCCTCAAATTTACTCAAAAGTGGTTGAATTACGGCAAGTTATCCACCAAGTCTCTAAATATTCTTAGCCTGTCTTATGAAGCACTGTACTTTTTTAAAAGAAATAATAGGTTAGCCTGGAAGATGTAGGATCTGTCAAAAGAACTGGGGGGGTTTCAAATGGCTCCTGAGGGCCTTCCCATGGCAATAGTCTCATAGGTCCCACACGTTAACTAACTAGGTAGGCCACTTCACAGACCATTTCTCAACACTCAGCATCTTGGCCATCTTACAGTAAATGGAATCACTGTTCTCATTCACTCCATTTTTAGAACTTAATTAGGGGAGATGAGTGAGGAACAAATAATAATTGCCTTTCTGAAGGCTCTGGTATATCTCTGGAAAAGGAGCTCAGTATTAAAGAAAAAATAAATCACAATTTTTACATGTCAAATGGTTATGAATACTACCTGTCAAATTAGCCCAAGTGCTTAAATTTTTCTGATAACCAGTAATAAGGATAGTTAAAATAGTAACAGTACATTTGTTGAGCCCTAGACTAAAACATTATGTTTTTTAAAAATATTGAGGAGGCAAGGTGATGCAGTCCCAGCATGTTGCAAGTTCTCTTCACTGTCAACTCCAGTTCCCAAGTAGGCACCCTTAAAGAGCCAGTCTCAGGCCCAAAAAGGGAGTGTAGCAAACTCACACCAAACCAGCATTTCTCTGTAGCTGCTTCCTCAGCCACACGAACTCACGGTAGCGGCGCCGCACACAGGAAGTCTTGGCAGTAAAGGCCTTACTGTTTGTCTACAGGAGGAGGTACATGAAAAGAGTTAAGTGGAAAAAGACCAAGTTCACATGAGCCTCTCATTATCACTCTTGCCAAGGAAACATGCCAAGAGGCCACAGTCCCAGTTGGAATCCTGAATGGAGCAAGATGCCACCAGAAAACCTGAAAGCAACGCTCAGGCACATCTCAAGCTCTTTCCTCTTCTCCCTCCTTTTCTCCTACATCTTCTGCCTCAGGCTGCTAAGAACACCAACAAATGGGTTCCACCTCAGCACAATCTCTTAGCCCTGGACATGACTGACCCCAACACAGAAGCTTGACACACTCACGTGGAGGAATATCTTATAATCCACATAAGAATTCCAGGAGCCCTCATTTTGCACGCGGGGGTCCTGAACACGCACCGTGATCACCTCCTGCAAGTAAAAAATGCTCCCTCAGCTTCAGCTCAGCCACACACCAAGGCAGCTCTGGGACTACACAGGCTGCCAGTTTCCCACCGTGCACCAACTTTCATTCATTTCTCCATTCAATTCATCAAATATTTACTGAGCATCCACTACGCACTGGAGACAGAGCATGAACAAGACACAAAAATCTCTGTCTTCAAGAAGTTTATATTCAGGCCAGGTGTGGTGGCACATGCCTGTAATCCCAGCAACTCAGGAGGCTGAGACAAGAAGATCACAAGCTTGAGGCCAAAGGCAGCCTGCACAACTTACCAAGACCCTGCCTCAAAATAAAAAAACAAAAAGATGCTGGGGGCACAGCTAAGTGGTAGAGTGCTTGCCTAAAATATCCAAGGCCCTGAGTTCAACTCTCCAGTACCATAAAAAATAAATAAATAAATAAATAAATATAAAAATAGAAAGGGGCTGAGGTGCAGCTCAGTGGTACAGAGCATATCTAGCATGTGCGAGGTCCTGGATTCAACCCATCAGTACTGAAAGGAAAAAAAAAAGATCATATTCTAGTACAGTCCAACGAAAGGAAAGTTAGTCAAAATGGAACCTCACTTCCCAGGAATGCAGCTACTACTAATTTCCTTCTCCTGGCTTTATTTTTAGCTCACCAGAACTGCCAGTGTATTACTGTGAGAAGAATACCACTGATCAACGATATGCATCTGCACCCCCCCCCTCCTCCTAAATTGCCCACCAACTTGTACCCACCTGTTCCTGGAGACCACTCTTACCTCCTGCTCTTGGTTCTCCAACATCCTACACCAAAAGCCCATTGGAAGAAAACATCTGACAAGGGAAAGAAGATGGTAATGATCATGGTTAGTTAGTATGCCACTGTTCTTACCACGCTTTGCCAGGGCAAAACAAAGAAAGTTTTTAATAGATGCCCCCTGGGAAAACCCAGGTAACTTTTTATGCTGTTGTTCTTATGTAAAACTTAAAAGAGGAAGCACCAAAAAAAAAAAAAAAAAAAAAAAGGAAAAAATGCCCCCATTACCTCAGTGTCAAGCTAAAAGCCCTGACAGATTTGCCTCCCTTCTCAGACCACTGCTGGGACCTTCTACACAGCCACCCAAAGCATGTTTGGGTCTGCTGAGAGTATGTCTAAGGAGCCAGAAAAGCAGGTTCAGTGGTAAAACTTTTGCCTTGAGGACTGGAGGCACAGCCGTGTCTGGTAAGCACTCCTAAGTACAGCTTTCAAAGTGTGCCTAACAGCGCCCCCTCCTGGCTTCTCAAAGACAACCAGGTCCCCACAAATACCAATGCTCCTGCATCTCTGTCTGGGTAACCACAGTCACCTCCTGACAGGTGAATCATAGAGCTGGAGTGCTCTGGGGAGCATCCAAGTGACTGCCCAGTTGCTATCTTCGCTTTTCTAATCAGTTCTCTAGAACTGGAGTCAACAGTTCTAATCATTTCCTCTTTGACAAGTAATCCGGTTTGTACCTCTGCCCAAGCACCCCACAGCTGCGCAGGTCGACTCAGGATGCATTCCGCTCCTTTGTAAAGATTCATTAAAGCCCAAACCCCTGATTTCCCCCAGTGTGGCAGTTTACATGTATAGCGACATCACCCACTCCAACAAGGGGACCATGAAGGCTGCAACACAGGGTTACTCAAGTCCAAAGGGGCCAATGATGTCACCTTCTGTTAAAATACAGCACTAATCTTGTTACTCCTAGAACCACTCCAGCAGCATCTACCCGGGCTGCCGCATCCACCCCCTACCTCTCTCTTAAGAGCGGAACAATAATGTTTAATTTCCCTTTCCAATTTACCTTGAAATGAAAACTGACTTCAGCCAATATGTACTGCCAACAAATGATCCAGGCTGGCTCCTGGGAAAAACAACACTATCTCTAAGCTCTACCCCCCTCCATGCCAATTCACACACCCACTCATTTTTACAGTCCCACAATTAATTTTAAACACATTCTCTTATTAGTTCTGCCTTACCATTAGAAGAGTGTGTAATGAGCTTCCTTCTATTTTATGTTTTGCTAACACAAGGCTAACGTTTCAAAAGAAGGCAAACTCATTTACAGCATGAAATTAGCAGAGCAAACAGCTTTTGCAATTCTTTCCAATATACCAGAAGGTCTCTCTACAGACAGACATTGCATGCAGAGACAAAGATGCCAGTAGATGACAAAATTGGGCTATACTATAAAACAAACCCAAGATTTTGTGATTTCAATATCATATGAAACAGTATTCTTGCTGACAATCTGATTTTTCATCTCATTGTCACCACCTCCCAGAGAATCTGAACTGAAAGGTAGGAAATTCCAATTCTCTAACAACTCATGTACAACAGTCCAGATGTAAGCAGTCAAATGGCTGTAACCAAGAACAGACAGACTTGCTGTGAATAATTAACCTCCTTGGATTAAAAGGCTTTTTTCTGTTCTCTTTTCAGGCATTTGGTAAATTGCCAGCATAAAAACAGAGAAATAAATATTCTTAATGTCTCTTCACAAAAATACCAATAGGAAAGATGACAAAGAAACCACAGTCATCCACACATTCAGTGGAGCTCATACATCCCATGTGCCTTGAAAGGTTTGCCAAATTCAGGACCATAATTTAATAATTTTAAATGGTCATCATACATTTGGTCTCAAGAAGAGTTTAGTAGGGTCCTGTGCCACCTCCATGTGGAAGTTTTTCTCCTTTCTTTTGGGGCCAATATTACTTAAAACAAATAGCTATAAACTGCCTTTTTAAAAATCCCAGGATCCCTACTATGGCTGTATTCTTAAATCTAAGTTTAAAGGGAACTGAGACAGCTTAGGTTGTAACTTTCCGTAAAACACCGAAACAAATGCAAAAAACCAGATTCCAAGTAATAATTTCTAGCAACCACGGTTCTGCATCAGCTTCCTTCCAACAGATATCACTCCTCAGAAGAAAACAAAGTTCAATTCGGCCCTTGGAGGAGAAACAGGAAGTTCTTAATTTAGCTCTGTGATCTAGGCGATGGATCTGTGCATCAAACAAAGAAGGACAGACTGAGTGAGTCTCTCTGTTATGCAACTTACTTGGTGCTAACTACATTTCCTGGGCCCAGTCAGTCACGTCTGAAGTGCTCTTTACTTTCTCCACCTGTACCAGCACCAACAGCTCTTGATGAGAACCCAATTGTTTGGTGCTTACAGAGTAGCCTTATTTTAAAGCTTGTAAAGCTTTCCAAAGTCTTAATAATTCAAGGTCTCTGTCTCATCATTTTCTCTCCCACTTAAACTACGTTAAGACGTAAATTAGAAAACGGGCTATAAAAGTAGATTGTACGAAGGAAATGCCCCTTTCTTACCCATTCTTAAGCCCTTGGTGCCTGGTGGCAGACGGCAACTCAAAAAGCTCTCCTTCCTAACTACCCACAGGTGTTAGAAGAAGGAAGTTTGTCTAACCAAGCATTGTGTGATCTAAACCAAGCAGCTCTGTTCCATCTTTCTGTCCATCTGTAACCTGCTCCTCCTTCCATTTGGAACATAAATAACAAACTCGACCACAATCTATCGCAAATCTCCTGTGCTCACGTAAAATACTTGCCATTACCTTCGCTTGGATAAGTGTCCCCAAACTTTGACTACGGCCACTCCCCCTCCATTCTTAACAAAGTAAAAGCATAAAAGACACACAGCATTTCTCTTTTCCCAATTAAGCTTAGGAAATGGGAAGGAAAGATACGTTATATTTTCAAAATAAATTGAAAAGCCAGATTTTCTTTCTTAGATGCCTACCAAGTCTTCTCTTTAATCCCGGGTAATAAAACAGCCCCTTCCCTAGGATGCCAAGTGAGGCCACCACTCAAATGCCATACTGACACTCAAGCCCGCCACTCCTCACCTGAGAGCACCATCCACTCCCTAGGGCCCACGCACGCCCACTCACCCGAGAGCAAGACCAGCCCACCTCCGCGATACTTCCAACGCCCCACCATATAGCCCGAATCCCGACTTCTCCTTCCGGGTGAGTCGCCGGTGCCCAGTGCATGACGGGATCGGCTCCCTACGCGCCAATCCGGGTGCCCAAATCGCCCCGCCCCTGCAGGCCCAGCCTCTCAGTGGCGAAGGCTCCCGGGAGGCGCGGCTGCGCCCCGCCCAAGAGCCGGCTGAAGTCTGGATCCAGGGCTACTCCTTCAGGGTGCTGGGTGTGATGAATGGGCCCTGACGGCCAATCCAGGGCCACGTCCCGCCCACAGTTGTGACGTGCAGCCAATAAGCTTCCAGGGAGCATCAATAAAGATCTGCAAGTGGGTCCCGGGAGTAGAGTTTCGAGGAGGTTGTTGCTGTCGCCAAGGCTGTTGTTAGTGTGGGAAGTTCAAGGAAGAAAACGCCCACATTCCAGGATCTCACTAAGTCCAGAGAGGGCCTGTGTTTAAATCCTGTAGGTTTCAGTTCCCCTGCGGAGCTGCCAAGAGGACTCCGACTCAAATTCGGAAAGCCGCAGGTTGATTGTAAAAGCGAAAACCGAACTTGAGAGGGCCTACCAACTTACAGTGACTCGCTGAAACAAGCCCAAAGCAGGATCACGCAGCTAGTTGTTAGTGACCCTACGTACGCGAAACAGCATTGTTACTGCTTCTCTGCTATTCATAGGATTTTCAATGGCTGATTGTCTTTTGGGAGTGGGTTGCGGGGTCCTTCTCCCAAGCCTACAGCACCTGGTGTTCCCAGGAGATCTCCCATCCAAGTACTAACCAGGCCCGACCCTGCTTAGCTTCCAAGATCTGGCAGGATCCGGCGCTACAGTAGTATGGCTGCAGGCGTGCAGCTAGTTAGTAAGCAAAAGAAGTTGCTGAATATGCTGAAGACTGGTGTTATTGAAATCTGTTTTAACAACCTATTTACCGATGATGGTTTTAGCAAAAGTATCGAGGAAAAAGCTGTGGTCACACATGCAAGCTGTGGAGTTAGGTGGCCTTCGTACAATACCTGACTATATTAACTGTACCGCCTTGAACTAGTCCTAATTCTTTGTAGGACCAGTGTGAAGTACAATAGTAGTTTCTTCATCTGTATACTGGATATTACTGCACATCAAGCAGTGCTTCTCAAACTTTTTGGTCGGAGGATCCCTTTACACAAACTCTTAAAAATTAAGGGCCTCAAGGAGGCTTTGTTTATGTAGAATATTCACTAAGTTAGAAATTTAAATGGAAGCCGGGCGGGGTGGCACACACAACTCAGGAGGCAGAAGCAGGAGGATCACAAGCTTGAGACCAGAGGCTGTGTAATTTAGCCAGACCCTGTCTCAAAAAGTAAAAAAACGGGCTGACACTTGCAAAGCATGCAAGTGTGAGGTCCTGGATTCAACCCCCAGTACCGGAAAAAAACAAAAAAACAAAAACAAAAAAAAAGGAAAAAGAAATTTAAATGGAGAAATTACAACACAATTATTCATTCATTTGAAATAGAACCATTACATGTTAACATAATATAGTTTATGAATTACATTTTCAAAAAAAAAAAATAGCAAGCAGAATGGCATTGTATTAAATTTTCAAAAATCTCTTTAATATCTAGATTAATAGAAGAAAACTGGTTTCCCATTCTTTCTCATTCTTTCTTTTGTCTTATGTTGTTTTGGTACATGAAGAAAATACAGCCAATACAAATACATAGTTGGAAAAAGAAGTATTTTTAGCCTTCTCCAACAATTGCGAATACTCTTCTTTGGTACTACCAAAACTCATGGTAATTTCTTAAAGGTCAGATGCAATGGTGAATCTAAAACCATATAGAAAGTATTAGTTCAAAGCTGGGTGTGGTGGTCAACATCTGTAATTCCAGTGTTTAGGAGGCTGAAGTAGGAGGATTCAGAATTTGAGGCCAGCCAGGGATATATAGTGAGTTTTGGACAACCTGGACCACATAACTGAGACCCTATCTCAAAAAACAAAACAAGCCGGGGACAGTGGCACACACTTGTAATCCCAGTAGCTCAGGAGGCAGAAGCAGAAGGATTGCAAGTTCCCAAAGGCAGTCTGCATAATTTAGCAAGACCCTTTCTCAAAAAGTGGGAAAAAAAAAAAAAAAAAGGGCTGGGGGTGCAGCTCAGTGGCCCAGCATTTGCAAAGCATGCAAGAAGTGCAAGGCCCTGAGTTTAGCTCCTAGTACCGAAAAAAAAGAAAAGAAAAAAA
>VMDO01011192.1:0-68001 GCA_007922755.1 Pedetes capensis
ACATCAATAACAAAAGTAATGAAAATAAGATACCATTTTACCCACTACATTGAGTCCCCAGCTAGTGGCACTACTCTGGGAGGTTGTGGAACTTTGGGAGGTGGGTCTAGTTTGGTGGAAATGAATCACTGGGGATAGAGTTTTGGAGGTTTTCATCCCTGACCTGTAGCTCTGCCCTCTCTCTGCTTCCTGCTCATGAAGATGTAGAGTCATCTGTAATGGGCCCTGCATCATGCCACGGCCACGCCTGCCCCACCACCATTATGGACTGATCTTCCTGTGAGTTTCCAATAAACCATTATGCACTGATCTACTAACTGTGAGCTTCCAATACACTTCTTCTCCTCTAAGTTTGCTTTGGTTGGTTTCTTGCTACATTGACAATAGCTAAATAATACATCATCTTTTTCTAACAAAGACCTTTCACAGTCATTTTATAATAAAAAACCAAGTCCAAGCATTGTTGTTGTTGTTGTTATGTGCCATTGAGTTGGGTCCGACTAATAGTGACCCTGTGTACAACAGATGAAACACTACCTGACACTGTGCCATGTCTTGGCATTATTGTCAGCACTTCTGTGCTATTCATAGGGTTTTCAATGGCTGATTGTTTTGGGAGTGGGCTGCCAGGTCCTTTTCCCAAGCCTACAGCCCCTGGTATTCCCAGATGGTCCTCCATCCAAATACTAACCAGGACCAATCCTGCTTAGCTTCTGAGATCTGATGCAATTGGACACCAGGGGCTATAGCCACAGGCAGTCAAATCATAAAGTGATGTAAAAGGAATCATGGTGGATCAAACTCCGTCTCCTCTTTGCTGCTGCGTCTTAACACAAAAGCCATTGCATCCTTGCCTCATGAGTAATACTTCCATGTTTCAGCTGTATCTCCTGATAAATCTGAGAGATGAGCTAACATGTGTGGAGTTGTTTATGCAGGATCCATTCTCTAAAGCTATGATCTCAATGCAGGAAAGTGAAACCTCAAATCATACATGTCTCAACCCCTCCAGAAAACATCCTTTTTCTCACCACTCCATGATATAGCAAGACTTATACAAGGACAAACTAGAAAGCTAGGATACACTTCACAACAAGTCTGTCCTTCTAATAGGAGTATGCCATAGACTCCAGGGTTCGAGCTGGGAAGAAAATTGCGACCTACTACTCTAAAGCTGGCTAGTTAGCTCTTTCAGAACCCCAGGCTGCTGTCACCAGGTAGGAAGTAATGCTTATTTAGCTTGCACAGTGCAACTCCAGCCTAATTCACTGCAATTGTGGAGAGAGAACTTGTTCATTTAGGAGAAGTACTTCCACTCGATATTGTGGGTTTGTTTCTACTTTAAATTTTTTAATAATCATGTTAAGTAGATACTAATTATGTAAACTTATGTATTAATTCTAAAAGTAAATGCCTTTTGGAGTAAAAATTAAATACAAAATCACACACCAGGTAAGAAACTTAGCTATGGAATTTCATCTTCCACTGTTATTATTCATAGTGCCTATTACTTTTTTAAAATCAGAAGTCATGCAGACTCCATACTCTAAGGCAGTATGATGACTTTCAGGGACTTTGAGTGCTGCTAAGAGATATATCCAGCTTGGCGGGAAGACTTGCTGATGCCTGCTTGGGCTCTTCAGTCTTGCTTCAGAGCTTTGGAGAAGTCCAAAGCCTACAAACACCTATCTATTTAGAATTTCCCAGTAAGACTTCAATTTGCCTTCTGCTGCTGGCTCTAGTTATCTAGCCAGTGCCCGAGAGGGGAAATCCAGGCTTCTACCTCCACTCTGCCTCCATGGCAACTCTATGATGCCTGTGTCCCAAGGGCTCCATCTTGCCCAGACCCTCACACACGAGGTCATGTGTACCCACTGCCTCCCATCATGGGGCTGCACATCACACAATCAGGAAACAATTACTCTTGATAACTATGATTTGGTATTGTGCATATACTAGTGAAGATGAGTCATTAAACTAGCCAGCAACTTCCAGCTGTTGTTTTGTTTCACCCAATGACATTCTGACTTAAGGGGCATTCTCCTTAAAAGATCCTGCCTCTTTCTTTTTCCAGCCATTTGAAACATAAATTCAAGGTAGCATAAAATTTTGAATGCAGAGAAATTTCTTTGTAACATCCTACTTCATTTTGATGGTGTTCTGTGTCTGGAAATATATATATTATAGTTATGCTAGTAATGCTAGTTATATCCATAACTATTATTAAATTCAAGGTGCTATAATTTTAAGTAACTGTTTCCTGATTTTGGATAACCTAAAATATCAACACCTCCAAATCTGACATTTCAATATATTGTAAGGATTCAGTTACTTATGTCTGTATAGAATATCTTCATTAATCAAGAACGTTACTTTAAATTAGAATTTCAAACACCAAAACAAAACCTACCTGAGCAGTCAGTACAGATAACCAAGGGGCCTGTGGCCTTCCTAGTTCAGCTGAGTGATCAGCACACACTGACAAGAAGAGTGGGTTAATATTTAAGGGTTTCTTTATTGGTAACCAGCCAGACCTCAGCACCTCTTCTTGCTGGAGAATCTTTTGCAGGCTGGGTTGCCTTCTCCGCAGCCCTCAGGTACAGAGGCAGCCTGTAAAATCAGGTGCTACATGCAGGCACCCACCATACCAACTAAAACAAACTCTTTGTAATTCAGCTCCTATTTCTGAGGTTTGTCTTCAATCTCCAAGAGATATGGTACATGGAACTCTGTCCCATTTTCATGCTTAGCTGATTTAAGATGGAGAAAAATAAAAACAAAAACTAATCTCGAATCTAAATCTTACCAAATAAATCACTTAAGATATAATGTGATAGGCTTCAAAAAGTAGAAAGATATTCTGATGTCTGTTTCATGAGTAGTGGTTAACGCTGCTTGGAGACTGGATGTGCCAAGATAGAAATGGCCAGCAGGAATCCTAAGCTAGACAGTGTTACTGTTTCCTGTAATGCTTGGCCTTCCTTGTTTCAAATCCCAAAGGTGAAGAGAAAAGGGGAAGTAAGTTGTCTTGGGTGCGTAGCACTTAGCCTCTCTGATAGTTTGTTTTGTGTTGCTCTGACCAAAATACCTGCCAGAACATTTTTCCCCCTTTATTGGTAAATCTTGGTGGGGTACAGGGCAATACAGCATTTGCTTTTTCCATTATGCAACTATTATATCACTTTTGGTTACACTTTCATCAACTCATGAGGTTTATGGAAGCTTCTGACTAATGTATAGAACTCATATGCATATTTGGGTTATGGTCCCCTATATTTCCCATGTACTCTTGAGGTTGTATCATTTATATTGAGATTATCTTCTCCCCTTTTATCCCTCTACATTGTTTCTCTTCCCCTTCCCACCTTCTACAATTTTCGCTTCCCTTTGCTAATTCCCTTTCTCCTCCTTTCTACTCTTTCTATTATCCCTTCTTTGCTAAGTTTAACTGTGCATCTTTATATATCAACGTATATATAGGATTTTTTCTTCTTTTAAGATTCAGCTCCGACATGAGAACATATGGTATTTTTCTTTTTGAGCTCGTGATCGCTAGCTTAAGATGATGCTCTCCAATTCCATCCATTTTGCTGCAAATGGAATCATTTCATTTTTTTTTTTATTGCTGAGTAGAATTCCATTGTGTATGTACCATTATGTACCATAATTTCTTTATCCATTCTTCTGTTGATGGGCATCTTGGTTGGTTCCATATACTTGCTATTGTGAAGAGTGTCAAATTAAATATGGAAATGCAGGTATTTCTGTGGTTTGATGACTTGTCTCCCTTTGGGTATATTCCCAGGAGTGGTATAGCTGGGTCATATGGCAGTTCTATTTTCAGTTTTCTGAGGTATCTCCATATTGATTTTCAAAGTGGTTGAAACAATTTACACTGTTGATGGGTTCCTTTTTCTCCACAACCTTGTCGACATTTGTTATTATTTGATCTTGACCATTCTTACTAGAGTTAGATAGTATCTCAGAGTTGTTTTGATTTGCATTTCCCTAATGGCTAGGGATATTGAGCATTTTTTCATGTGCTTCTTAGCCTAACAAACTTCTTCATTTGAGAAATGTCTGTTCATTCCCTTTGCCCACTTGTGAACTGGATTATTTGTTGTCTTGAGACAGAACACCTTAAGGGAGGAAAGGTTTATTTGGCTCATGGTTTCAGAGGTTCAGATTATCCTGGCAGGGAGGGTGTGGCCAAACAAGTGGCAGGAGTGCATGGTGAAGGAGAGCTCTTTACATCACAGCAGACCAGGAAGCAGAGTCAGGCTGCAACTAGAGATCAGATAACCTTCAAAGGTCCACCTCTAGTGACCTTCTGCCAGTTAGGTCCCACCTTCCACAATTCCACAGCCTTACAAAACAGTGCCACCAGTTGGGGACCAAGTATTCAAACATGAGCCTGTGGGGGGCCATTTTTAATTCAAAACATAACAGCCCCTCATTCTGCCACCCTGCTCCAGCAACCAAGTGTCTTCATTCCTGCTTACCAGCCTCCCAGGGAGACCAGCACTGTCCACATTATTTCTCAGAGGGACACATTTTGGAGAAGAGATTACAATAAAATACACAAATGATAGAGACCTAGAAAATGGCATATGCTTAGACTGAGGGTTAAAAATGAGCCTTCTCCGTGGCCCTTTAGCACCTGGTAAAATAGGAAATCAGAGAGAGAGAGAGAGAGAGAGAGGTGTTGATATGCAGATTTGACTCAATTATCCTAATGTAGGCCCCACCTATCAGTCCTCTAAACACATGAGCCTCTACATTATCTAGAACACTGCCCATCATCCTGCCACCTTTCAAAGGCTTCCACCCAGAAATGTCACACATCCTCTCCACTCACATTCCTTGGCCAAAGCTCACATGGTCAGACCCACTCAAAGGACTGTGTAAGATCAATTCATCCTGTGTCCACGGAAGGGAACACGAATATTGACCAGCTGTACTGACTATCACATCAGCAAGGCCTTCCTCAGAGAGGATGGGAGGATCAAATGAAACCAAATTTGAAAATTCTTTTAAAAATGGTAAGTCTTAGATAATGATGAGTTATTTTATTAAGTACCACAGCACTGAGAATATTCAAGATCTTTCCCACACAGAGATACCACAATCCCATTCCAACAACATAAGCATGAATGTTTTCTAATATTCAGAAAATGCTTCCTAGGTCTTTTGATCTCATCAAAGAGCCTTCATAATTCTTCCTGTGATCTAGGAATGCACTGATTTTCTTTTTCCTTGCCTCCCTTGCTTATAGTTAAAAGATCTTTGCCCCAACTTCTGGTATGCAGAATTGGATTTATTTCCATCTATACTCAGTGTCCTGGGAACAAAGATGTGGGGTGGAAGCTAGACTGTTTTGTTTCTAACTTTGGCTCTGCCATTTGCTTAGCCAAGTTTCTTCCTGAGCCTCAGTTTTCTCCTCTGAAAAGTGGGGATATTAAGAACATTCATCCTTCAGGGTATTTGAAGAGGTTAAATGCATATAGTAATATGTAAAGTACTTAGACCAGGGCCTGGCTCATAGCAAGTATTCAATAAATGTTGTCTTTTGCCTTTTCTTTCCCTTTCTTTTCCTTTCTGAAGTAAAAAAAAAGTTCCCAAGTACTTTTAATGGCCATAACTGTTGCTGTTTTTGTTGTTGTTTTGTGTGCCAGCAAGATCTGACACATACTAACTCTTATAGAGTTTTCATTGGCTAATTGTTTTGGGATTGCTTTAAGAGAGGGTTGCCATATCCTTTTCCCATCTTATGCGGTCCTGGGGATCAAACCCAGGACCTCAGAGAGTACAGAGCAGCACTCTACCAACTGAGCTAAACCCCAGCACCTAAGAGCCACAATAGCAGAGAAGGAAACTGATGCCATCCAAACCAATGGCAATATCTAGGGAGCAAGATGCCTGTAAAAACAGTGATGTGAGCCTCCCCTGTGAATTCACTCATTTAGTCAGTCAACCCAGCATTTATTTACCCCTCTCTGCTTGTCTCAGGAACTGTGCCACGCCTGTGTCTCCAGAAATAATTATGACACTGCCATCCCCTTCCTCCACAAGCTCATATTCTAGAAGGGTAGGCATGGACATAAATAAATAGATGGTGGTGTCCAGGCAGAAGAAATCTCATCACAGGTATAAAGGCTAAGGAGATTCCAAGGCAGCCTCTAGCCACCACCCATCCAAAACTCCCAGGCCAGGGCATTGAAGCTTGGGACTCCAGTCCTAATGGTTCTAGTCCTTTAAGAACTTCTCTCTTTTATTAAAGTGAAAATAGTCCCAAGAGAAGACCATTATTCTCACTTCTTGCCAGCTAAGAACAACCTCCCATGAATGGGATCTGGCTGATATCTTGAGGGGGGCATATCCTCAAACTTCTTCCCCATTCTTGCCTTGCTGTTGTTGTTGTTGTTGTTAGATGCTGTCAAGTCATGTCTAATTCATACCAACCCTCACAGGGTTTTCAGTGGCTGATTGTTTTTGGATTGCCTCAGGAGTAGATTGCCATGTCCTCCTCCTATTTTTGTGGTGCTGGGAATCGAACTCAGGACCTCAGAGACTGCAGAGCAGCACTCTACCAACTGAGCTAAATCCCAGCCCATTCTTGCCTTAGGGCCTAATATTTCACCATATGAGATTCATTCATTTGGATCCGTCTTTGGACAGCTGGGACCTGATTTGGAAATAAATTAACTTGAGAATAATTCTAGTTCATTGGAAGAAAACTTCTAAAGAAGCCCTGGAATATATATGACATATTTATATGCACATATATAAATACACACATAGATAAGCCTTCATCAAAATTCTAACAAACCTCCAAATAGTATTTCCAGGACATGATTATCATCATTATTATTTTCTATTCTAATCATTTTTCCTTCATACACTTGTGGCTTTGGTCTCGTGATGGCACCAGTGATAGGCTAGTGTTCCCTAATTGCTAATGGTACATTCACAGCTATTCATATAGTATTGCTGCTGTACTAATCATGAACAACAATTAAATATCCTGCAAGCAATTTTAACATTCATCAAACTGATAATGGCAAGAAACAAATTGGAGCCTTTCAGTGTTTTACCAAATGTGCTCTCTAATTCCTTATTACTCTATATATTTCTGGAAACTATTTTTGTACACAAAGCAAGCTGAGAAGTGCTCTTTGCTGCAAAAATAAAAGAATGAGTTTAAGCTGCCTGCCACCTTGACGATAATCACAATCACATTAAAATGCAGCTTGGTGGCTCATCTTTCTTTTTTCCCCTCTATCAGTCAGTAAATTAATTCCTTTATAGACATGAACATCAATATTCTATTTTTGTAAAAAGTGCCTTTTTTCAATTACTTCCTGGGAAAAGCAGAGTTACTATGGCAATGTCTGAATTTTGCACTCCACCTCTTTAGACTACCACTGCTTATAAATGGGAAGCTGTAATTTAGCTTGATTCATTTAAAAAGGTATCAGGAGAACACCCACATATTCTTCACTGTCTGTGGCAACAATGTGAGATGTGCAGTGGTGGGGTGGGGGGTGGGGGGCCGTTGCTTCCCAGGCCTATAAAACATAGCACGGTGGGGGTAGGAAAAGAATCCTTTTCTAAGGTAAATATTTACACTCCAACACCTACTGACACCCTCAGTCCAAATGGATGTTACATAAAAGTTTATTGGAGATGAAGACCAAGAGGAATTTGTATATCTTCTTGTGCCTCTCCCCTAAAGCTTCCTCCTATTAATAATCATATTCAGTATATGAAAGACAGCAGTTCGTGAAAAGTTTTTTCTCTCCTTTGGGCTACAAAGAGTAGATTCGTGGTCCATTGAGATCCCCATACCACTCCATCACAGGGCTCTGAGGAGTTCTGTAGCCTTCTTCTAACCCCACACCATGTCATTTTGTACTTTCTGCCACCTATATAAGAATTTTCTATTGATGGAGACATCTCAGTAATTACTACTGGAGAGTCCACTTGAACCCCTGTCTTGTGATATACCACTGGGTGTAGCTGTATCACTAGCCACCAGTGCTGATAGAAAGAGACTATTAACATATTAGCAATTAGTCCTTCACCTCCAGCTTCTATGTGGATAGCTCTTTAGCAATCTATTGCCCTTGAATGAGCTTCTTTTCTCTACTATCTTTCAACTAAGTCTTAAGCTAGAAAGATAAAAGAAACTCTCTTAGCCCCCACATGGTCCAATATTCTCCTCAACATGGTAGGAGCTTTAGGGTAAAAGTTCTGCAAGAAAAGTTGAAGGACTTGTTTTCTACTTGGAAAGACCTTCTACTTTTGGAAGTCCTATTACAAGTATTCTTAATTTGGAGCCATAGATGAGCTTCAGAGCATCCATAAACTCTTAAATGAGCAGGCAAATTTTTATCCATTTTTGTAGGCAGAAGATTATATGATTTTCAGCAGGCTCTGATGGGTGAAGCTCAATGGCTTAGCAGGTCCAGAGAGGGCTTCAGATAGAGAAAATTTGAAGCAGATGACTAGCATTCCATGGAATCACATCTTCAACATGCTGAGAGAAAATAATAACTCTCAACATGGAATTCTATATTCAACTAAGCTATTTGTCAAAAGTCAAGATGTTTTATAATAAAGAAGAACTAAAGATATTTTTAGAAAGGCAAAGTCAGAGAGTTTATTACTCAAAGATTCTGAAAGAACTATTTAAGGTTGTACTTTGATCCCAAATTAAAAAATAGAACACAAGAAACTATATTGAACAAAGGTGTTTGGTAAACATGGATAGATTTTTTTAAATGATAATAGTAATGACTAATTTGGGGACATAGGAGAAGGATGTGGCAACCCACTCCCAAGGCAATCCTGAAACAATCTGCCATTGAAAACCCTATGAGGGTCGCTATGAGTCGGACACAACTTGACAGCACCTAACAACAACAACAACAATTTGGGGACAGGGTGTGTTAAAAATAAGATGTGAACAGAGTATATGAAAGAATTGAGAGATTTACAGAGTTAAACCTTTTTTCTTTAGGAAATATGTAAACCTTGTTAAATCAATATTAACAATTTAAGTGCATGCACTAAATAACATAAATCTTATGGGTAATTACCAAATGATACAGAGGTGGTAACGGAAGCAATAAAGACATTCAATAAAATAGACTGCATACCAAAAGGCATTATAAAATAGCCAATAAAATTAAATAGCTGAAATACAGAAATACTAAACTCATAAGTATAAACAGCATAAACCAGACAAGTAGAGTCTCAGTTTGAATTTTTAAAAATTCTAACTATGTGCTCTTTACAAGACATAATTGAAGCATAATGGCATAACAAAGTCTCAAGTTGGGGATTTAGTAAAAGACAATACTAACAAAAATGTAGTTGGTACAGCAAAACAAATATGAGATTACAGTGACAAACTTCATCAGTAACAAGTAATAGTTCTGTACTTGTAAAAATTCAAAGAATTAAAAGGGGAAATTGATCAATCTGTTAAATGGTGAGAATATTTTTACTAGACTTTTTTTTTAAGAGTAATTTGAGGTTTACAGAAAAACTGACAAAAGGTACAGGAATTTCCCATATAGCTCCTGCCTTGCCGGTGTACAGCATCCCCATTATCTATCCCCTACCAAAGTGGTATGGGCTGGGAGTTAGCTCAGTTGGTAGAATGCTGCTCTGCAGTGTCTGAGGTCCCAGGTTTGATTCCCAGCACTGCAAAAATGGGAGAAGGACATGACAAGGCAATCCCAAAAAATAATCAGCCATTGAAAATCCTGTGAGGGTCGCTATGGGTCAGACATGACTCAAGGACACCTAACAATGACAACAACCAGAATGGTACAATTGAATCTACACTGGCACATCATTATTATGCATAGCCCATAGTTAACCTCAAGGTTTATTCTTGGCGGCTTATATTCTGTGGGTTTGGACAAGTTTATAATGACACGAATCCATCATTATGGTATCATAACAGGGTAGTTTCACTGAGTGTGAGGATTTTAACAAGATTAATTTGATGATGGGCTGGGATTTGGCTCAGTTGGTAGAGGGCTGCTCTGCAGTCTCTGAGGTCCAGAGTTCAATTCCCAGCACCACAAAAATGGGAGAAGGCCATGGCAATCCACTCCTAAGGCAATCCCAAAACAATCAGCCATTGAAAACCTTATAAGGGTCACTATGAGTTGGAAACAACCCGATGGCACCAAACAACAACAACAACAGCAATTTGATGGTGGGGCTGGGATTTAGCTCAGTTGGTACAGCACCGTTCTGCACTCTCTAAGGCCCTGGGTTCAATCCCAAGCACTACAAAACCAGGAGAAGGACATGGCAGCCTACTCCTGAAACAATCAACCATTGAAAAACCCTATGAGTGTCACTATGGAGAAGAATATGCCAATCCACTCCCAAAGCAATTCCAAAACAATCGGCCATTGGAAACCCTGTAAGGGTTGCTATGAGTCAGACCCGACTTGATGGCACCTAACAACAACAACAACATAAGGGTGGGTATGAATTGAACCTGACTTGACAGCACCTAACAACAACATATATGGAGCAGAAGGAGAAAGATTAGGGTGTCTTCAACTTAAGGTGTGGGGTAGAGGTGGAGGAATCACAAAATAGGTCCAGAGGAAATAGTATATAGCTGGGTACTGTGGTGCACACCTATAATTCCAGCAATTTGGGAGGCTGTCAGGAGGATTGTGAATTTGAGGCCAAAGACAACCTGAACAACCCTATCTCAAAATAAAAAATTTTAAAAGGGGGCTGGGGCAGAGCACTTGCCTAGCATATGCATAGTCCTGGGTTCAATCCCTCAGTACTGGAAAGAGGGGTGGGGGAAGAGTTGGGGGGGCATAAAGAGAGAGAGACAGAGTGGAGAGACAGAGAGAGAGAGACAGAGAGGACGAGGAGGAGGGGGAGGAGGGGGAAGAGGAGAAGGAGGAGGAGGGGGAGGAGGAGAGGAAGGAGGAAGAGGAGGAGGAGGAGGGGGAGGAGGAGGAAGAGGAGGAGAAAATAGTATGTAAGAAATTTATGTTTTTTTGGTTTTTGGGTCTTTTTGCAGTACTAGGTTTTGAACCCAGGGCATCATGCTTGCATGCTTTGCAAGTGCTGGATCACTGAGCTGCACCCCCAGCCCAGTTTTTTACTTTTTGAATCAAGGTCTCACTAAATTACATAGACTGCCTCTGGTCTCGAACTTGCGATCCTCCTGCCTCTGCCTCCCAAATTGCTGGGATTACAGGCATGTGCCACCACACCCAATGCTAGAAATTTTGTTTTTAAGTATGGAAATTAATGAAATAGAAACAAAGAAATAATAGGATTGATCAAACTAAAAGCTGCTTCTTTAAAATGATCTGGTTCTGGGAAAGGTGACAAAGGGTGTGCTTAGCCAGGCGAGGTGGCACACGCCTGTAATCCCAGCGGCACGGGAAGCAGAGGAAGGAGGATGGCAAGTTTGAGACCAGAGGCAGTCTGCGTAACTTAGCAAGACTCTGTCTTAAAAAGTAAAAAAAAATGGGCTGGGGTTGCAGCTCAGTGGTCCAGGACTTGCAAAGCACGCAAGCGCGAGGCCCTGGGTTCAACCCTGAGGACCGCAAAAATAAAATGAAGAATGAAGTAAAATAAAAAAGGTTGTGCTTTGTTCTTCCCACTGAATGCAACTACAAAATGTGAACAGGTGCACAGACCAGTTATTTGATGACTCTGGAAAGTAAGTGGGAGCAGGTAGGCTGGGAAAAAAGAACAAAATACAAGTACCATCCAACCAGTGATGAATTTATCTTTTTTCCTCCCTCCACATCTCCAATCCTGGTATCAAGACAGCCCAAATCCAGAAGCAAGTACTAGCAGGGCCAGGGGAAGCCCCAGGGTGGCACCTCTAGTGCACACTGAAAAGAAGGCAGGGGCTTCCTGAAAGCCACTGGCATCTAAAACACTAGAGGAGCCAGTCAGAGGAGCCATGTCCCAAAGGTGGGTGAACCACATTTCTCTGTCTATCCTCTAGTCACTTGACCCCAGACACAAGGATAGCCACAGGAAGTGTGCAACAAAGCAAAATAAGCGAATTCCCAAATTGCTGGTGGGAAGACTGAAAAGGGTGCCATTCATGTAAACCAGCTAGTACCATGGAAATCACATAAGAAGAGCTCATGAGAGCAGCCCCACAAAGATTTATTACCTGTACAATATTACTACCCAGAACCCCAGGGGCATTCTCTTATGATGCGAAGCAAGACAGAGTCCTACTATCACAATGTTTTCAACATAACACAAGAAATTAGCACTAGCACTAATAAGAAAAAAAAGTATTAGAAATAACAATCAAAAATGCCATTTATAATAGTAACAAAAAGCAAGTATATCTAAAAAATAAATCTTTTTTTTTTCTTTAATGTGCAAAACTTTTATGGGAAGGTTATAAAACTTAATGGGAGGACACAAAAGACCCAAACTAAAGGAAGGCCATGCTATTCTGGTTTTTTGAAAGACTTGTGTTCAAGAAGTTGATTCTTCCCAATTACCCTGTATACAGTTTCAAATAGATTCCCATCAGGATACAACTTAACACAGACTTCCTGAATTTCATAGGAAAATGTAAAAGGCCAAGAATAGCCATATTTTTGAGGAGGAGGAGGAAAATGAGAAAGAACATAATGACCATGATTAAATCTTTCTGGAAAGCTTCTAAGTAGACATGAATAGGAAACATCCCAGACTATGCAATACAGGTACAGATAGAAGACAATTGTCCCATTAGTGACCCAGCAAGACCCCTTGGGCAGTGTAGAAGAATTACTGACATTTATGCATGACCTCATGCCTGGAGCCAAAGCACTGTGGCATCCAATCTCATCAGATCTTGGAAGCTAAGCAGGGTCAGACCTGGTTAGTACCTGGATGGGAGACCACCTAGGAATGCCAGGTACTGTAGGCTTTGGAGAAGGACCCAGCAACTTACTCCCAAAAATCAATCTGCCATTGAAAACTCTATGAATACCAGAGAAACACTGACAATAATGTTTTGCCTGTTGTATATATGGTCACTATGACTCAATAGCACCTAACAACAACAACGTGGATGACCTCAGTTTTAGGTTCATCAGATCTAGAAGGCATCTTATTCTGCAGGTGCCACCAAGAGCCTTGACCTTTAAGTGTAATTCAAGGAGAATAAAGATAGCAAAGGAGACAGTCATGCCCTTTGCATTGCTGATTCCCTGCTTGGGAACTTAGTCCAATCTCAGTGATTTGGGCAAGTAAAAGGAACTTGCTTTGCAGTACCAAGAATTATTGTTGTTGTTATCAAAGCATAATAATTCAAATTGTATGTTATTTGTACAGGGATTGTTAACTAGACCAATAGAACAAAATAAGGAGTCTAGAAATAGGTCTACATATAGATAAGATCTAGAGTACATGGTAGATACAACATTGTAAATTAGTAAAACACAAAGTCAATAAATGATACTAGAAAAATTGGCTTTCTATATAAAGAGTTAGATTTCTCCCTTATCTCATATACAAAACTTTTTTAAACTCTAAATAAATTAAGACCTTAACTGAGAAAACCAAAACTTTAATACTTGCAGAAAAAGAAGAGAATAATTTTATGACTTTAATGTAGGTAATGATTTCTACAATATAAAGTGCATAACTGAAGACAAAAAGATTAGGAAACTTGACTACACTAAAATAAAAGCTTCTGCACCATCATAAATACTACAAAGTTAAAAGGCATGACAGAGACTGAGAGAAAATATTTACAACCCAGTAAAAAATAAAATATTAGTATCCAGAATATATGGGCTAGGATTTGGCTCAGTTGGTAGAGCACTGCGCTGCAGTCTCTGAGGTCCCGAGTTCAATTCCCAGCACCGCAAAAATGGGAGAAGGGCCTGGCAATCCACTCCCAAGGCAATCCCGAAACAGTCAGCCATTGAAAACCCTATGAGGGTCGCTATGAGTCGGATACCGACTCGACAGCACCTAACAACAACAAATTAGTTCTTATAAACTAATAACAATATATTATAACAAATATATAATAACAAAATATAAATATATTTTATATTTATAAATAATATAAATATAAAAATATTCATAATTATAAAATTATAAATATTTTATAATTTTATAATTTATAATTTATAAATTATAAAATTATAAATTATAAAAAATATAAATAACAAAAAATAAAAATATATAATAACAAAACTATAAACAATAACAAATTAGTTCTTATAAACTAATAAAGAAAAAATCCCTCTTAGGAATGAAAGTAATATCTGATTTTGATATAGCAGTTCTACTTCTAAGTATTTCTCCAAAGAAATCCTCATATAGGTCCACACGAAGACAATTATATTATTATTTGTAATAACAATGTAGATGCCCATTGATAAGGACATGGATAGATAAGGTAACATATACTCTAATAATGATAAAAAGACTTCAACATAAAACCAGAAACTTTAAAACTAATAGGAGATAGGACAGGCAATACGCTCCAACAAATAGGCATAGGAAAGTACTTCCTTAATAGGACTCCAATTGCTCAAGAAATTGCAACAAGAATAGAAAATTGGGATTACATGAAATTAAAAACATTCTGTACAGAAAAGGAAACAAGGAAATCCCCACTGGATGGGAAAAAAATCTTCACATCCTATACATCAGACACAGGTCTAATTACCAGAATTTATAAAGAATTTAAGAAAAAAATACCCAAGAAAACAACCCAATACACAAATGGGCAAATGAACTGAACAGACAATTCTCAAATGAAGAGGCCCATAGAACCATGAAACGCATGTAAAAATGCTCAATATCCCTACCCATTAGGGAAATGCAAATTAAAACAACTCTGAGATTTCACCTTACACCAGTAAGAATGGCCAAGATCAACAAAACAAATAACAACAAATGCTGGTGAGGTTGTGGAGAAAAGGGAACACTCTTACAGTGGTGGTGGAGCTGTAAATTACTCCAACCACTTTGGAAATCAATAGGGAGGTATCTGAAAAAACTAAAAATAGATTTACCATATGAGCCAGGTATAACACTATTGGGAATTTACCCAAAGGGGGATGTGTCATCATACCACAGAGACACCTGCATCTCCATGTTCAGTGCAGCACTTTTCACAATAGCAAAGATATGGAATCAACCAAAGTGCCCATCAACAGAAGTATGGATAAATAAAAAAACTATGGTACATATATACAATGGAATACTACTCAGCAATCAAAAAAATGAAATAATGCCATTTGCAGCAAAATGGATGGAATTGGAGAAAATAATTTTAACTGAACGAACACAAGCTCAGAAAGAGAAATACCACATTTTCTCACTCATATGTGGGAGCTGAATCAAAATTACAAGAAGGAAAAAAATCCTATGTGGAGGTCTGAACATAATTTTAAAAAACCTAAAGTCAACTTAGCGGAGAATGGACAATTTGTGGAGTGCAGAAGAAGGATGGAGGGATCTAGCAAAAGGAGGAAATCCTGGGAGAAGAGAGCGGGGAGAGGAGGAACAAGGAGGACTGAGGAATGGGGGAAGGGGTGACCTCAGGGTGAACAGCCCAACTTTAATAGTCCTGGAAATAATTATAGTAACACCAGTTATACCAAAGAATGGTAATAATACAGATGGACTAGAAAATTAATGTAATAATACTGACGTAAAAAGATAGTTCACTACAGAAAAAGTTTCAATCTTAAACATAATTGGGATCCAAGGATATAGAGAAAAATATTCCCACAAAAAGACAAGCAAATGAAAGAGAGGTCTTTGGTGGAGGAGTGGGATGGGGGGAGGAAGTACACAAGAGGGTAAGGGGGAACTTATCTGTGTAATGTACAACAAAATGCATATATGGAAATGTCACAATGAAATGCATGTCAGAATGAATCACATTAAGTTGTACATTAAAAAATTTCCAGTAAAAAACCATATAGTTCAATAATGAAATACTATGCAGCAAGTAAAATAAATTACATCTGCATGTACCAACTTGGATAAATCTTCTAAACATGACATTAGTAACACAAAACCAGGCTGTAAATGGATAGATATAGCAGGAGACAGATTACATAACGTTTTAAAAGAATCAAACCATGCTCTATGTTGTGAATGTGCACAGACAATAAAATCTTTTAAAAATGCATGGGAAAAATATACACGAATTTCAGTATAATATTCATCTCTAGGGATGAAGAGAGACAAATAAGATGGGTAGAGGCATTTAACCTTTGTTACATTATATTTGGGAAGAAAAAAGAATTTAAGCAAATGTGGGAGGTTCACACATTATTTTGAATATATGAGAGGTAATATTTTTTAAGCTTTCTGGTATGCTTTGAACATTCAGCATAAACCAAAATTCTTTAAAAGTTTCAACTCCTCTGAAAAAATTTCTAGACTCCTCACTCTCCCTCTTTCTCCCTCCCTTCTCGGTGCTCCTACTGGACATGTACTCACTTCCGTCATCGCAGCTTTTGTAGCGACATTGTGCCGAATGCTGCTATTTTATAGGTCAGAATAGTTGATATTAGGGAATGTCTTATAGTTCAACTGGTAATTACATTTACATATCTGCCTTTCCTTCCAGACTCTGGGTTTCCTGAATGTCTATTTGAGTCACTGCCTTATACAGACTTGTCACTCATAGGGGGCTCAGTGGTCATGTGAATTGAATTGGTCTCATAATGATGGGAATTTTAACTGCACCCCTCCTTCAATCTTTTCTCCCTGGATTTAGAGGATAGATATATGCCACAGACATTTTTCCACCCTAGAACAGCAAGGCCATTGCTATGATCTTTGTTTCATAGAGTTCTACTTATAGAAGGGGCTAGAAGTAGCATATATGAGCAAAGACTTCACGAGAAACTTCTCAGCTGTGGGGCAAACAGGATTCTCGGAAAACTGAGGAGCCAGTGTACTGTTGCGGCAATCACAATGATGCACATCTGTGCATCTTCTCATCCACTTATTCATTTGCTCAGACTCAGTATGCAGCTCACCCAGAGTTATCAGAAACAATCCAAGAATCCAAATACCGTGTGCTACTTTAACCACCATTTTCAACTAGAGGTACCATCACCCACCTCCAGCCTTCTGACATTCACACCTGCACAGAGAACTGTCCTGAACCTTTCAATTCAATGCAGGAGGAGGCCATTAAGATTGGTGCTAGTGAGAGGTTGAGGGTATAGCTCAGTGGTAGAGGACTTGCCTAGAATGCTCAAGGCCCTGGGTTCAACTCCCCAGTACTGCAAAAACAAGTAAGTAAATAAATATATAAAAATAAAAGATTGTTTTTAGTGGTTTGTAGCTTTAGGGAAATTGTTTTCAGGAATGAGCCAGTTGTTATGAGTTTTATGAAGGATCAAAGGATGTTCCACTTGTCTCTCTTCTGTTTCTGTAAAAGGGTCTGCCCCATAACTGCTGTTCTAAGCAAAAGGAGATACTATAATAGGGAAGAGCACTATAAAATTTAAACACTACAATAAATTCTTTTTTGTATTTAGGGCATTTGGAATCATCTTAATAGCTTCAAAAACTTACAGTTGTTGCCCAAAATACATTTTTGCTATTTAAATTTGTAAGGACTGTTTTATAAAGGGCAATAAAATGAATTGTAGAAGGAATCCTGAGTATTATCTTTTCCCACATCCTTGCTATATACAGGACTATGACATTCTTAAAATTTCAAGCAGGGAAACCTGCTCTGGTTACCTTGGTGATAAACTGGGGATAAAAATTACACATAATTGCTGCTGATGTCACTACTGCCATATTGTTTCCAAGGCTACAGATTGTCTCCAAATAATTGTAATGCTTCGTGCACTGGAAGCCCACTCTGTAGCAAAAAGCTTAGTACTGCAGTTATTCTTTCTAAATCTATCTAATAAACCACCCATGGCCTCTCAGGGACTTTCGATAATTATGGAGATAAATGGGCATTGAAAATGCCCCTATCTTAACCTATTCTGGGCACACAAATATAATTTGTAAAAGCTAATATATAGAAAAGTTAGTTTCTATTGTGATACATCAGAAATTTCCTTCTAAAATACATTTCTTCTAAAATGCTAGGGGGGGAAGCAAATCGCAGAAATGTATGTGTATGTATTCTGCATGGAAAACAGCTGATAAATGTGCAGCACACTGTTGACAGTGGTCCCCTCTGAGGAGAATTTCAGCAGGATTTCATTCTCTGTAAAGTGCACATTTGTACAATATTTGATTTTTTTTCAGTACATGCTACTTTTGTAATCATATGCAAAAATACAGGCAAAACAAATTCTTAGTCCTCAGCAGTACTAGCCTTAAATTACCACCCTAAAAGAAATGGTTTCCTAAGTTGAATGAAGAAATGGAGCCATTTATAAAGGACATATATCCCTCTGACTTGCTTTCATTGACAGAAGCGGTACCCAGTAAGTTCTTTGTGTAATCACACTCAGCCACAATATGGTTACCCTTACATAAGTTACACCATATAAAAATCAAGACTCTTTTTGAAAACCAACAATTGATGTATTTTGAACTAACGACTTTTTGTACCAGCCATGGATGTTGACTGCCCAAAAGATTACTGCAAAACAGCCTTAGTCAATGAACGACGCCATTACATTTCAGCTTCTTGGGAAATCCTATTCAGAGCATGATACGCTTTAAGAACACAGTAGTAATGATGTGATTAACAACAGCAACCTTTAGGACTATGTCTGAGTCCCTGACCTGCTGCAAAAATTGGGCTTCCAGGTGCAGCTGGAGCCCCTTATTCCCTATGCTCACTTGACCAATAACAGACAGAGCAGGGTGCCTCGCTCAGCCCTCCTCAGGTGCTGCAAGTGTGCAGCTTGACACTGGCTCCCAGCATTGACCTTGTCATTTCCTACTACAGCAGAACACAGCTGGTGTTCACTGTCTCAGCCACCTTGCCTGCCTGACCAGCTGATTCTGAACAATAACAATTTACCTCTGGCGCCCATTTACTACATAATCCATAGAACAGCCCCCATCTGGGGGGCATCTCAGTGAATAATCTTCACCTTTTAGACTAATATACATATAAACCAGAAACTAGAATAATGTTCTAAATAAATAAATAAACTAGAAAGCAAAAATACAGCTCCTTTGCCCCATGGAGTCCTGATTCTTTTTCTGCTGGAAAAATTTATGTAGGAAATTGCTGCTACAAAAAAAAAAAAAAAAAAAAAGAAAAAGAAAAGAAAAGAAAAAGAAAAAGGAACAGAGATCAAAGAATTATGTTTACAAGAAAGGTAATTGGTTTTATTGGATAGGCACCATATTATCCACCTGTAAAAGTCTGAACACTAAATATTCCTACTTGCTTCTGTGATGGTTATCATTTTAGGCTCTAATAATGATTTAAGGATTTATTTTTGTGCTTCCAATAATCGACCAGATGTGCCTGACCACAAATTTACAAGCTAATTATAGAAGTAAACTATACTATTGAGGTGATAGGACTGTTAGGCCACAGAGTTTGCATATTATAGATAGTGTGTCCTCATTTTACCAAAGTGGATTTTGGAAGCTCATGGATAACCAGTAAGCATATGGGTTTTACCCTAGAAAGGTCTTAATGCATCATGAGATCAGAATTAATACAGTTTGGGTTTTATGAATAAGTGGTCTATAAATAACAGAGGATCTATTCATATCACTCCAAGTTTCTCTAAATTAGCTATTTATGTGCCATTTCAATGGGCCAGACTAGGAATAATTCACTGAAGACCTGGGTATATTGACTTCCTCATCACCCACTCATGACACTGAAAGCCTCTTTCATTGGCAGTATGTATAGATAGGAAATCTATACGAGTCCTGCACATAATTTCATTTGTCTAGAGTGACCATCATTCCTAGGAGTAGAATTCACAAGTGATCTAGGAATGATCCCTTCTAAGAAATGACACAGACTGGCATGGAAAAGTACAAAGAACTGCAAAGAGCAGAGCAGCTCAGTCATTGCAGAAAGAAGAGTAGCTCAGAATTAGTAAAGTTTACAAAATTCTGCTATAAAAAAAAACCCATAAATGATGGAGAGTATTTAAGGATCTACAACCACTGTAACTATATGCAGAAGCACTAAGAGATGTTTCTTTTTGTTGTTGTTGTTGTTGTTTTGGTTTTATTTCCTCTGCGTGAACAAAATAGAAACACTATTATTTAATGTGAAAATTTCTTCCTTTATCCCCACAGAATGCCAAGCAACTAGCTTAAAACATTTATTTTGCTTTGGTTTTTTATTTTTTCTGCAATGATTTTGACTGGCTTTACTGCACTAAGTGCCCTCTACAGAGCATAACAACATTCCCTAACAAAGAAACATACCTTAAAGGTCAAAACAAAAGGCAGGAACCCATTCATGTCCTGACAATGAGTCTTCCTGACAAGTGCCAGATTGGGTGGGGAGCACATACTAGAGGGGTTGAACCCAGGGCCACATGCTTGCATGCTTTACAAGTGCTGTACTACTGGGCTGTAACCCCAGCCATTTTTTATTTTGAGAGAGGGTCTCCCTAAATTACGCAGACTGCCTCTGGTCTCAAACTTGCTATGCTCCTGCCTCCACTTCCCAAATCACTGGGATTACAGGCATGAGCCACCATGCCTGGCTCAGAGATTTATTTTTAAAATAAGCTGGTATGTAGCTAATGTATGTGTTATTTGGCATAAGCATGAATAATAAGTTCCAAAGGCCCTAAATTCATGTCTTTCTAAAATACAACAAAATGAGTACAATCACACAGTACTTAGGACATGGTACATATGTGCTTTGTTGCTGTTGTTAGGTGCCGTGGAGTTGGGTCTGACTCATAGAAATCCTATGTGCCACAGATGAAACACTCCACGCACTGTGCCATGTCTGGCACTATGTCAGTGCTTCTCTGCTATTCATAGAGTTTTCAATAGCTGATTGTTTTTTGGGAGAGGGTTGATGGGTCCTTCTCCCAAGCCTACAGCACCTGGTCCCAGGAGGTCTCCCATCCAAGTAATAACCAGGCCTGAACCTGTTTAGCTTCTGAGATCTGACAGGATTGGATGTCAGGGTGGTACAGCTGAATGTACATATGTAATATATCATAGTAACAGTAATTATACCATTAAATTAAGTTCTAAAGTAAATGTGTGGGAAAGAAATAGCCCTAAAATTTGTGGCTCTAAGACATTTGGAAGTCCTGAAATAAAGAGACCTGTTCATTTTTTTTAAAGCAGAATTTCCCAAATACATTTGATACCAGCAACCTTAAGTTGTCACTATTTGTTCTTGTTTTGTAGTTCTGGGGGTTGAAGCTAGTGCCTTTGAGCATAGTAGGTAGGGACTTTACCACCAAGCTACATCCCCAGCACTTGCACTTTTTGAGACAGGCTCTCACTATTTAGCTCAGACTAGCTTTGAACTCTCTAAGTAGCCCAGACTGGCTTCGAACTCACAATCCTCCTGTCTCTGCCTTCCTAGTGCTGAGATTACAGGCATGCACCATCAGACCCAGCTTGCCTTTCAGGTTTTGGTTCTACAGAATAATTTCCTGGGTGCTCTAAGGCATCCTTAGTGCCCACTGTTAGTTTATTCATCCAATACTTATGGAGTATCTACTAAAACCAAGCACCGGGCTATATGGAAGTGAGGATGCCAAGGCAGAAGCCTGAGCCTTCCCTCAAAAAGCAACCAGAGATTGTTAGGAAAAGTTCTCCAAGTTGCACTGGAAAGAAACCTGCTTCAAATAGCTTGAGTAAAAGGAGTTTTATTTCAGGATACAAACGATAGAGCATTCCAATGAATCTGAAAACAAGAAATTATATTCAGTCAAGCCTCAAGTGAATCAGGCTATGAAGGGAAAAGGGATCATATTCCTGGACCATCTTGCCTCACCAGCTTCTAAAAATCAACTTGACCTCCCTCCTGCTCTCTTTTTTTGCTCTGCTTATCCATCTTGGCATAGTTCCAGCGTGGCCATCTCAACTCCAACTTTTCCTAGCCTGTCAGCTCATATGCACCACCAACTGGCTGATCTCTATGTCTCAGTTAAAATTTCCAAGAGAGGAACCTGGATTGGCCCAGCAGCACAATCTATGGTTTCCCCAGCCATCTCCTCCACGTAAAGCAGGCTCTCTAGGTCTCTACTCACAGCCATGGCCTAGGAAATTGGGGTCACTTTGAACCTTGTACAGTATCTTATTTCAGGGGTAAGTCAATTGTCATTAAAAGGAATTACTAAATGCACAGAAGTGTCCAGTCCTGGGTGGTGGGTATGAGGAAGGTTGCACAGAGGTGACATGCAGAGTTTTGAAGTACAGTCATCATGTAGACAGTGGCAAGGTCCAAAGGGAACATGGAAGGTGGATTATGTATGAGCAGGGACAGATGAGCATTCCAGGCTGAAGAGAGAGCAGGTGAAAAGCAGAAAGAGTCAAGAAAGACATTTCTTGGGTTGTTGTTTAGGTGCTGTCAAGTGGTGTCTGACTCATAGTAACCATACGTACAACAGAACAAAACATTTCCTGGCACTGTGCCATGCCCAGCACTATGTCAGTGCTTCTCTGCTATTCATAGGGTTTTCAATGGCTGGTAGTTTCGAGATTGTTTCAGGAGTTGTCAGGTCCTTCTCTCATTTTTGTGGTGCTAAGGATTGAACCCAGGGCCTGAGAGAGCACAGAGCAGCATTCTACCAACTGAGCTAAACCCCAGCCCCATATCTTGTGTAGGGAACTTTATTTGATAAGGCTAGAGACAGGAAACACTGGGCAGTGTCAACAGAAAACCAGTAGGAACCAAGCATGAAGGCCTATGGAATATAGCATGAGCTCTGAGCTTTATCTTATAGGAAGCCATAGGTCATTCAGGGGGTTGTGGACTGAGGATTATGCTAGACTTGTTGGGATCATACACAGCCAAGACTCAGAGTCCCAGAATACTCAGATCCCCACCTTTGCCTCCAGAAGTATTGCTCCCTACTAACTTGCTCTTAATTATCAACTGTGGCTTCAAACCCAACCCCTTGTATAGTCCTTGGGTGAGATCAGCCAGACTTTAGAGGGCTCAGAGAACAGCCCTACATGAAACAAGAGCAGGCTGAGTGGCCTATTTGGATCCTTCCTAGAGACCCATTTTTTAATCTTGGTCCTCTGGATCCTAAGTCTCAGGTGACAAAGTCAATACCACAAGAAACACATATATACCACACTACCCCATCTAAAAGAAAAGGGAGAGTGAGCAGGTTGCCCAACACGACTTCTCACAGTAGTCACTGCCCCACAGCCATCACTAGTGTGGTTGACGGCACCCTTTGCCTTACCCTACTCTTTGTGGGTGGGTGAAGTAAAGAAAGGGGAATTGGGGCTCCCTCTAGAGTGCTCACCCCCATGTGTCTATCAGCTTGTCATGCTGTGGGGACCTGCAAGCTGCTGTGATGCAAAAGCTATGCCACCAGTATGTCAGACTCCAGCAGGGTCACCCTCGGTGGACAGGTTTCAACTGAGTTTCCAGACTAAGACAGACTAGGGAGAAGGACCCAGCAGCCCACTCCCAAAACAATCAGTCATTGAAAACCCTATGAATAGCAGAGAAGCCCTGTTAAATATAGTGCCAGAAAATGAGCCCCCTGGGCTGGAAGGCATTCAAGAAATGACTGGGGAAGAGTTGCCTCCTCAGAGTTAACCTAAATGACAGGAATGGAGTAAAGCACCTGGGACCTCCTTTTGCTGATATGGCATGACTCAGAATGAGAAAAAACACAGTGTCTGCAACATTGGCTTGAACATAAAAATATCATGTGCATGGCACAGTGTGGTGTAGTGTTTTTCTGTTGTACTTAGGGTCACTGTGAGTCAGACCCAACTCGACAGCACCTAACAACAACTACAATGCTCAATGTTCCACTGGTGACAAAAAGAAACTGGTATTTCATTAAGGAAGCCAAAAGTGATGTGGAGAATTGACTGGAGAGTTTGACTCTGGAGGGAGAGAGACTCGTGGGGGACAATCTAATGATCTAGGTCAAGGGGCTGATGAGGGACTAAGCTATATTGCCTAGCTTTTACAAGCCTGAGCACCAACAGAAATGCCCAGAGGGCTTTGTAAAACACACAACCCTAGGCCCCATTCCCACAGGTTCCGATTCAGTGAGTCGGGGTTAGGGCCTGAGAATATGCATCTCCAGCACATTCCCAAGTGATGCTGGTTGTACTGGTTTGGGAACCAACCTCTGAGAACCATGTAAGTTAGCCCATTTCCACTGGGCAAAAATGAAGTGTTTCTCTTCTGTCTCCACTTAGAAAAAGCAATGTCACTTGCACTAGTGGCACTAAGAAAAAATATGGAAAAATTGTCCTTCACCAGTCAGCTGGGATAGGCCAGCTAGACACAAGAAGCTATTTTCACATTTGCAATGTACTAAAACTTGAGTACAAACAGGCCACTAAAAGCAATTAATCCCCACTCCAAATTCTGAGATTAGATTCAAAGCAACTAGAATGCAAAGGCCATTTTAGACAAAGTTTCCAGATTTCATTATAGTTTTAGAGTCAACACTGAGCATAGAATAAGAAATTTAGCTTGTAACTAAAATTCCTATTATGGCTGTTAGCCATTTTCAATATTTCTTCCCAAGACTAGACAAGAAGTGCTGATATATCACCTTTCACAAGACAGCACCGCTTAAGGAAGTGCTGGCTCTGTGGCCTGTTACAATGGCTGATGACAATGCCTCTTGGCTTTCAGCCATGCTGTGCTCTACCCTGGGCCAGGTGCCACACTTTGACGGAGACAGCAGATGGAGGAGGTTAAAAGTATCACGTATGGAAGTATCAACTTTGTTAGGCCACCTCCCCTTGTGATTTAGACCCTTCTGTTGGAGATCTGGAAATACATTCTAGCCAGATGACATGTTAACAGAATCATTTCATGGTTCAGCATCCTCTCAGTGTGATTTATCTCTATCTGTAGGCACCAGAGGGCCCTATTCAGGAGATTTATATGCTACCTATATGATTCCCTTTGGTTGAAAGGAAATGTGTGCATTATGGAGAAGCAAAGTAATAACATTTATTTTAAGATTATGCCACTTTCCAATTAGAGGCTTTGGAGCTAAAACATATTCACCACTTTTACATTGCCTGTGCCCCGCCTACTTCATTACCCCAGTAACAAATACTGAAACAATACCCTAAGAGAGGAGGAGGAAGCCGTTTTCATTTCTGAGTTCTTGGCAACAGGACTTGAGGCTACAAAACCTAGATGAGAATTCCTGAGTTGCTGCCTCATAGCCACCTTTAAGGGGCGTGGGGTTTAGCTTAGTTGGTAGAGTGTGGCTCTGCACTCTCTGATGCCCTGGGTTTGATCCCCAGCACCGCAAAAATGGGAGAAGGACATGGCAGCCCACGCCCAAAACAATCCCAAAGGGGGGGGGGAAGCAATCAGCCACTGAAAACACTATGAGGGTCGCTATGAATGAGACCTAATTTGAGGGCACCTAGCAACAACCGCAAGCCATCTTTATGGGCTTCAGTTTCCCTGCCTGGGAAATAGATACAGCACTTCCTTGCAGAGGCTGAGAATGAGTTGAGCTAACACACGTGGACACACTGTGTAAAAGGTGTTATGGGGCTCTGTGGCTGCAGACCTGGCAGCAGCAGGAGTAGGCGTGAAATGCTTCTTCTCTTTTCTCACACAGACCAAGCAAATTCAGCTAAAGGAGTGGTGAGGAAATGGACGATAATACGAACGTAGCTAGAGTCTAAGCCAGGGCAATGGCTAGCCTAGAATGCTCTCCTATCTACGGGTACAACTCCTGCCCTTGCCCCAGTGAGCGCAGTCCTAACCACCCTCCCTGCCATCTTGCAACAATGGGAGGCAACCAGAAACAGAAGCTCCAATGGCAGCTGTCGTGCCGTGGAGGGCTTCCATGTTGCACAGGACAGTGAGGACAGGAGCCTGAACTGTGCAAAGTGGTAGGCACTACAGCATAAAATAACACTAGGTTAAGACCAAGGACTAGAAAAGTAGAATCCAAAATCTGGAAAAACAGGTTCAGAAAAATGTAAACAAATATCTCAAATCTAAGCTGGCTATGTGTCCAGAATCCAAGAGACGAGTAAATTTCAAAGTGAAAACTTCGAATTCCATTGTTCTACTATCCTATAGGTCCCAGAACTTCTCATCCAAACTCTACTCCTATTTCTCTTACAACTACTCAACAGATTACTTCTGAAAGTGGAGGAAAATGTGTACATTCTCCCACTTTCTTTTCATAATTTCTTTTTTTTAACACAAGTAATAAATATATCCTGTGTAAATGATTAAAATGAGCCATTCTTGGTGGCACAGGCTTGTAATCCAACTCTTTGGGGGGCTAAATCAATAGAATCACAAGTTCTAGGCCAGCGTAGACAATGTAGTGAGATTCTGTCTCAAAGTAAAAAATTTTAAAGGGCCACAAGTGGAGCTCAGTGGTAGAGCACTTGCCTAGCATGCACGAGGACCTGGGTTCAATTGCCAGCACCCCAACATAAACACACACAAAGATTTAAGAAGCCCTGCTCTCCTTACAGGCAAGAATTTTAACAAGCTGGTGTGCACCCTCTGAGCCCTTTTCCAAGAGATTGTGCTTGTTCAAATTTGCACAGATTTCTGGCAACTTGGAACGTACTGTACATAATAACCATGACTTGATTTTTTTCATTGAATGCTGTGTGCTGGGGCAACTGTTCTCTATGCGTGGATCTAGACAAGTAGCTCCATCGACACTTGAGACTTGTCCAAAAATACAAGTTCCTCCTGCCTCCTACCTACCTCCAAGCAAAGCTACTGAATCAGAACCTCTGGGGAGGGGCCTGGCAATCTGTGTTTTAACAAAGCCTACAGGTAATTCTGATGACACTAAAATTTGAGGACCTCTGTTTTTTGAAATCTTCCAATGTCAGGACATACAGATCTACCACATTCTTTTTCATGGATGCATATGATGCCACAGAACATATATATCATACTGCCTAGCCATTCTCCTACAGATGGATAGTCTTTCCTCATACCAAAAAACAAAAGCAATAATGTCTTAGAAATAGGCTACTTCAGTGACCAACATACTGACTCCAAAATATGGACAATTCCACCAGGCTGTCTCTGGAGCTCCAGCTGAAATGATTGGGGGCACTGTCAGAGGAAAGCATCCATCTTTAGACACCAGACTTGCCCTCAGTAGGGCAGAATCCCTGACAATAAGCAGCAGCCTGAGGGAGGTACACCCCCAGATCTCAACTGGCATCTTGTCTTGGCTTGGGCATGATTGCCCCACCTGGTGCCCCCAGTAGTGTGGATTCAAGTGACTGAAATGTACCCATGATGCTGCTCGAACTTGTCTCATTGTTTTATTTCACATTTTCTTGACTTCTATGCATAACAAAATCACTATATATGATAAGTTTAAGTACTTTTTCATGTTTTGAATAGCCATGTGCCCCTGTCTTGTGGAATGTCAATTCTTATCATTTTCCCTTTTTTTAGTTGGTCTATCTCTTCCAGCCTGCAGCCACACCACTGTAGCATCTGATCCCATCAGATCTCAGAAGCTAAGCAAGGTTGGGCCTGGTTAGTACTTGGATAGGAGATCTCCCGGGAACACCAGGTGCTGTAGCCTTGGATGAAGGACACAGAAACCCACTCCCAAAAACAATCAGCCATTGAAAACCCCATGAATAACAGAGAAGCACAACAATAGTGTTTCATCTATTGTATTTGGGTCGCTATGAATCAGACACTGATTCAAGAGCACCTAACAACATCTCTTTCTTACTTGTTTGAAAGAGTTCTTTGGAAATTATGGGTACTCGTTTTCATTACATGTTGCAACTATTTTCTTTCCATGAGACTGCTCCTCATTTGGCATTTCTTTACATACAAACTTACATCATTTGTCACATTGTTTGTTTCAACTAGATGATAATACTAAAGAACAGTGAAAATGTCTTACGTCTTTTCATTTCTTTTCATCCCCTTCACACACCAAGTTTGTGGTAGAGTTACATATAGGCAAAAATGTTGAGTAAATTGAACGAATGGCTAGAAAATCAAAGTTTAAACACATAAGCCTAGATTACTCAATGTGTAACACTTTGACCAGCTTCCACTAGGATTCTTCTTTCAATCACTCTGTCCTCTAAACTCTCACAACTGGATTCTCAGGATCAAACCGTTCCTTTGTTTTAGCTCATCCTTTCTTATGTCCACACTAATATGCCCATCATAAAAGCTAAGTCTAATCAATCTGCCATTTCCTCACTCATTTCAGCTTTTTTCATCATAGCCAACAAGATGCTGATTTTGTGGAGTTTGCATTCTTCTCTGGAAATTGCCCCTTAAACTTCTCCTTTATGTAACACCAAGCTGCCCCTGTTCCTTCAGGTTAGCCACAGCTATTCCACAACTGTATGTTTAAATGTTGTATATTCTGAGATTCTGACTTCATGGCCTAGGTGTCCAGGCCAATCCTTTAAATTCCATCATGTGTTCTTGAACATAATTATTAGCACAGATATGGCTTTGCTCCTGTCAGACATCAAGAGGAAAATTTCTAGAAGATAAACTGTCCAACAAGAGGAAAACAGGGAATTACATTTTCTCAGGATTCCCAAATTAAGTGAGCACGAGCCTTCAGAATGGATAAGCCCTACAGAGCTCAAGACCTGTGAAAGGACCCAACTCCCATGTCTTGTGGGCACAAAGATATTTATCCTGTCCCTATGGTAAAAGCAGGTATGTAACTGTATATAGCACAATACTATTTTCTGGAAGACCATATATGTGTGGGGGAGTCACAGAGACCAATTAATTGCTCACCAAACCCATTACCTTTCCTTCTGCCCATAGAGCTAGGTTATAGTTCCCAGTCCTATAATTAGGTGTGATCAGAGGACTAAGTTTTGGCCAAAAGAATGGGGACCCAGGGGTGACTGTGATTCTTGTATAATTCTCCATTTTCTTTCTACCTGTGTCAATCAGACCAATGCAGAGCATCCAATAAAGGACTCAGATGCCCTAAGAGATGGCAGGTCCACTGTTAAATATGGTCCATCAACCTAGGCCCCCACAGACTGTGGGAAGGAAAATTTGCCTCTATCCTACTGCTGCTTCTCTGTGAAGAAAAATTGAACTTTCATCTTCCAAGCCATTGACAACTGGGAAATTCCTAGCTAGCTTTCCTTACTCTAACATAGAAATATCTTCCTAAAAAAATATCTGGCTGGGGTTTAGCTCATTTGGTAGAGTTCTGCTGTGCGCTGTCTGAGGTCCTAGATTTGATTACCCAACACCAAAAAAAAAAGGGGGGGGAGGACATGACAATCCACTCCTGAAGCAATCCTGAAACAATCAGCCATTGAAAACTCTGTGAATAGCAAAGAATCATTGACATAGTACTGGGCACGGCACTGTGTTAGGGAATGTTTCATTCTGTTGTACACAGGGTTGCTGTGAGTTGGACCCAACTCAACAGCACCTAACAACAACAAAGAAAAATATCTCAGAAAATTCATACCAAGATGGTAACCAGATCATATGCTTTTTTTCCCTTCCTTTGCCTTTTTTAATGTACTAATTACTTGTATACTTCTTAATGGATGTTTTTGGGTTGTTTTGTTGTTCTTGTTGTTTGTTTTGTTTTGAGACCCCTGTCTCACTAAATTGTGTAGGCTGCCTCTGGCCTTGAACTCATAATCCTCCTGCCTCAGCTTCCTAAGTAGATTGGATTACATGGCTCCTTGCTTAAAGATTTTTAAAATAATCAAATATATAACAGTTTCTGTTCCTGAAAATTGCAGGTTTGATAATTGTATTGGTCAAATGTTTCATCTTTGTAACAAATGCGTGAGAGAAACAATTTAAAAGGAGGAAGGATCATTTTGGCTCACAGTTGCAGAGGTTTCAGTCCATCACTGACTTGCTCTATTGTTTCTGGGCCATGGTGAGGCAGAGCATCACAGTGAGGAAGGCATGGAAAAACAAAGCTGCTCACCTCGTAGTGGCCAGGAAGCAGAGAGAGAGAAACAGAGAGGGGCCAGGACAAGGTACAGCCCCATGCATATATCCCCAGTGACACACTGCCTGCAATAAGGCCCCACCTCCTAAACTTTTTAGGACCTCCCAAAATAGCACCATCAGCTGGGGACAGAGCTTTCAATACCTGAGCCTTTTGGGGGGACACTTCACACGGAAACCATAACAGTCCTTTTCAGCTAATATTCTCCAAGAGGAGTGGAGGAGGCCAGAAGTGGTTGGTCCTCCATTGTCCACTGTTTTACTCCACAGCCACCAGAAGGAACCTGCTCAGAGTGACATAGGACTGTTTGCAGTTTTTCCTGACTTTCCATCAATTTTTGGCTCCACGGATGACAATCAGTCATGAACTCAGAGGTCCAAACTCACTACAGATCCCTCGTTATGAACTTACATAGAACTTGGGACTTCCTTCTCTCACTATATCAAGGTCCTCCTACTCCCTGCTTCATATTTCTCTATGCACAACACTGACCTTATTGACCTAAACTGTTGAGAAATAGATGACCCAGAGAAAGGATGGCTTAAGACTATTAAAAAACTAGCAACATAATTTTTGATAAATATCCTAGAAACATAATTAGCTTATAACCAACAATGACCACATTGATCAGTAACCTAGAAATTCATTTGTTTAACTCAAGAAGCATAGGAAATGAAAAATTAAAGCTAGTTTAACATTTAAAATTAGACTATTGCATTTAGATGTCCTTTGTTTTATAGCCATGTTGTTGTTGTTGTTGTTGTTAGGTGCCATCTAGTCGGTATCTGACTCATAGTGACCCTACATACAACAGGTGAAACACTAATGACAGAGCTTCTCTGCTATTCATAGGGTTTTCAATGGCAAATTGTTTTTTGGGAGTGGCTTGTGGGGTCCTTCTCCCAAGCCTATAGCACCTGGTGTTCTCAGGCAGTCTCCCATCCAAGTACTAACCAGGACTAACCCTGCTTAGCTTCTGAGATCTGATGGGATCAGACGCCACAGTGGTACAGCTTGCAGGCATTATAGCCAGAGTGGGCACTTATTCCATCACTCTCCAAAATCCAAATATTAATCTTGTATTAGGCCAAGCCACCAGAGAACTAAACAGGAGACTGTAGTGTTTTATTAATTTAAACTGCATATTTCATGATATCAATCTACTTTGAACAACTGTTTTTGGATTTCTTGTAAAGATGATCATGAAAACATCATTTACTATGTTACTCATTCTAAGTACTCTGCTTATAATTAATCCTCTGAGCCCTGTAATATTTTTATTTTTGCCTTTGTAGCTAGGAAGCTCAGAAGTAAATGTATGGTCCACAAGTGAATAGAAAAGTATGCTGTGCGTTTTATTTATCAACCTCCCCATGGATTAATCTTTTTCCTATCTTTGTTTTCTATTCAGGTATGTTTTCACCTTCTAGCATAGTCTGTGCTTTCGTAAATGGTCTTTAATACTTTTTGGATGAACCAAGAAATGGAGAGATGCACATCTAACTAAAGAGAAGAAAAAAATCAAAGTGTAGGAATAGAAGCTAAAAGTAAACTCTTAGTAGAACCACAGACTTTCTTCAAGCAGCAAATCTAGCATTACTTGCACTGTAACAACACCAGGAGACCTACATCTTTCACTGCCAGTATCTCTGCCTCTCTTGAAGCTCCTGGTTTTAACACCACTCCAACAAGCCTGACCTTGACTGCCTCAGGCTCTGTACCTACCCACATCTTGCCAGGAGAACTGAGTGCCTGGCTGTGTTCCCAATAACTCTGATTTGCTGATTTTGGCCCCAGCCATGTTATAATTACCTCCCTATCCACAGATGATGTAGGTTTATACCCTGTTTACCTTCCAAGTTGTATAGAAAGGTGCTTTCCCTTGAGACCTTTTTTGGGATACCTGAACCTTCTCAGTTTTGGAAACTATCACTGTGTGATTGATAATCTAGGCCTTCATGGTACTCTGAAACCAAATCTAAGATTTAAAACTCTAGAGGAGCTACATATTCTTTAAATGTCTGCCCCAACCAGAAGGAGCCTGGGAGTGAAGAAAAAAAGCCCTCTTATCAGGAGGCAAGAAAAGCCAAGTAAAAAGATGGAATCCAACTATGGAAGCCAATCCCAGTGGCATTCTGGTTCATCACCACCACATTCTGAGAATGAATTCTATGAAATATAAAGACACCTTTAAAAAATAAACCTTCCCTCTAATGTCTTCATTTTCCCCTCTCCACTTGCCCTTTCTGTCTACCTGGTTTTCCCTTTAACTGTGAAGCTGCAGTCAACTGCTTTCAAATCCACTTACACCCTAATTTTACTCCTTGCATTTGTTCTACTCTCTACTATTGCTCTCCTGCAAAAAAAAAAAAAAAAAAAAAAACCCCACCAAGTAGTCATCAAAAGTCTCTTACCTGCCAACTCCAAAAAGTATCTTCTTTCCAGTTTTCATTGGATGTATCCTTTAATTGCATATGACAGTAGTAATAACAGTAGCTATTATTTATTGAGCACTTACTATATGCCAGGGCACTTTGCCACATCATCTCTTTCCTTCACAGGACCAAGTAACATTAATGTCATGTCAGCTAGGAGAGTTCACATAACCTACCCCAAATCACACAGTAAGCAAATAGCAGATCTGGGATTCAAATCCAAGAATGTCTGCATAGTGAGTTACAGATGGCTGCAAATGTTCTTCCACTCCTCTGTTGGACAGGTGGAGTCTATTTTCCTCCCCTTGAACCTGAGCTGGGCCTGTGATTGTTTTGCTCGTGGAATATGGCAAAATGATGTGACTTCGAAGGCTAGGCCTTAGAGATCCACTGCTCTGCTTCTGGGAAGCTCTTTTTGGAAGCTGGATGCCACAGAGAACATCTGGCTTCCAGACACCACCAGGCTATGATGATGCAGGCCAGGTGGGAAAGAGGATCGTGAGACACACCAGGGCAGGGCAGGGAAGACTCCTGAGCCTTGCAGCCTGGTTCAACTGCCAGCTGGAGGCAGCAGCCGAGTTGATGGCTCCAGCTGACACTCCCTATGTAGAGCAGGAAAACAGTCTTTCCAAGCCCTGCCTGAATTCCTGACCCACAGAATCACAATAAACCACAATTTTTCATTTAACTCACTGCTAGGGCTATTTATTACCTAGCAGTAAGTAGCCAAAGTCTGACTCTTTAAACCTGTGCCACTCTCCACATTTCTCCACCTCCTCACCAATTTCCACCAAACAAACTTAACCTGCTGTACTTTAAGACCTACTTAAGGATTCAACAATCCTCAGTTACCTCAGCATTGTTTTTAATTTTAAAATATTCTAAGCACATAGTATACAGAAAGTGTAGGGCTAAGTGCCATGACAATTGTAAAGATTCAGAAAGACCCTGTCCTAGCCTTCACAGGCCCTTATACTCCCGAGGGTGAGAATCAAGTACAAAAATGATCCCCGCTGCACCCATGAGCAAGGTAGAAGCCAGGTTGGTAACCTGGATAGGAAGAGAGCAGGCCCAGGGCTCTCTGTCTGGGACCCCAGTTTAGAGGGAGGAGTCAATACATAGTTAGTAGAACAATGTCACTCAAATGCAGGCAAGGATCGGCCTTGATTCTTCCTGGCCCCCAGACTCTATACTCACAGAGCCCAGATGGCCACCTCTCCTCACTCTATCTCGTCCCTGTGTTCTCTGATGACTTGTTCTTTACATCTGGTTGGTTGCAGTCTCCTCACACTCACCTCCTTCCTCCTATTTTTTTCTAGTTTTTTGTTTGTTTGTTTTTATGGTACTGGGGTGCTTAACCCAGGGCCTCACCCATACTTTGCAAGTGCTCCACCAGTGTCCTGCACCCCCAGTCCATTTTTTACTTTTGAGTTAGGGTCTCACAAAATTACACAGGCTGCCTCTGGCCTTGAACTCATGATCCTCCTGCCCCTGCCTCCCTAGTCACTGGGATTACAGGGGTGAGCCACCAGGCCCAGCTCCAGTTCATCCTTACTCTCTACAGGGATCTTTCTAAAACACATGGAGAATTCTTGTCATTGTTCCTAAAAGTAACTAGTGGCTTCCAGCTCCCTACAGTCCCAACCAATAGCTCCTCATGGCCACCAAGACCCTCAGCATTCTGTTCTTGAGGTGATTTTCTAGCCCCGTCCCTCAGCCCAGCAACTCCACAGGCCTGGACCCACCTTGGCAGCAGCTTTTCCTTCACTCATGTGCTCACTTCAGTTCTGAAGGGGCCCCTGTCCCCATCCTTACTGAAAATCTACTCCCTGCAGGTTCAGCTCAAACGAGGTCCAAGGCCTTTCTGGATCTTGTTAAAATTAATCACATCTCTCTTGCCTTTCCACAGACCTTTCTTTACACCTTCAAACCATTCTGCCTAATGGATACACTTGAGTTTCAGAGATGGTGAACTCCAAAAGGTAGAAATTCTGCCTGCCAGAACTCTATATCTCCCCAGATTTGATCCATCCTTCATCCTTCATACACTGTAGGTGTTCATGCACACATAACCCAGGGAGATCATTCCATCCTAAACATTTGTAGATTTCACTTTGACCTTTGATGAAGTGTGTCTAATCTATGTCAGCCTTAGATATTTGCATCCTTAGCCCAAAAGATGCAGATTAACCCTTGACAGTATAAAATCATCCTTTGTAGGTTGAAACAATGCCAAACATAGCATCTTGCCACAGTGAGGCATGTTTTCCTAGAACGTACTTTTTTATCCTTTGCTTTTAGGCCTGTGGTGAAGCAGATCATGGCAAAGGGTGTGGCCGAGGATAACTGCTCACTTCAGTGCAGCCAGAAAGCAGAGCAAGACAGAGAGGGCCCGGGACAAAATCCTTCAAAGACTCCTCCAGTGGCCTACACCCCCGCCAGGCCCCACCTCCTCATAGACTGCTGATGAGACCAGCAAGCTCATGATCCAGTCACCTCTCATGAGCACTGAGCACTACCCGCTGGGAACCAGGCTGTCAACACAGGAGACTTTAAGGAAACACTTTATATCCAAACCACAATAGGTAGTGATCAACACTTCATATATCATATATTTTATACACTGGTTTATTATTTTTCCCTCCTTCCAGAATGTAAGCCCTATGAGGGCAGGGACTTTGTTTTGTTTACTGTGTGCCTAATACAATACTGACTATAACAAATGCTCAACAAACCTTTAGCAAATGATTGAATAAATTAGTTCCCAGAGTCAATTAAAAGTCCCTTTGAAAGTAGGTCACCATTCACAAACATACTTTCAGAGAATCAAAATAGTTCTAATTAGGAAGCTCTTGCATTTTGCCAAACTCATCTGGCAAATTTTCTCCCCTGGAGTTGTTCTTCCCTTACTTGTAATTTTTGTGCCAGAGCACTGATTTCCTTCATAATCCCTTTGCAGTTAAAGAACATATTATTACCAAGCCAATGAACTATTCCTTTGTTGAGAGGCACATTTAGTTTCAGTTGGGTATTCTTTCCTTTTCAATAGATGCTGAAGTGCCGACCTGTGAACTTTGGAAGGAAAGGAGCAAGGTTGTAGAGCCAAGTGTGGAGCAAGAAGACTGGGATCTCCATGTATGTGCATCATCATCAAGGCAAAGACGCAACATGTTTCCATTTATTCCTTCAAAGCCACCAGTAGCGAGCTCTACCAGAGCACAGCAGGCCACCAAAGCAGGACCAACACCAAGCTGAGTGATGAGGGAGACCACCCGAGCTCCCCACATCCACTCTCCTGGGCTTAAAGTCAAACTTGGGAGTCCAGATGTGTAGGAATAATTAATAAACAACTCCCAGTCTCTGGACTCCTCCTCCGCTTATGGCTGCACTGTCTCAGGGGTTTTCAATGTTGTTGGGTCATGGGCCCTTGTCAGAACTATGGGCCCTTGGATCCTAGGGCTGCCATAACAAAGTAGTACAAACTAGAGGGCTCAGAACAGCACAGTTCTGAGGCCAGAAGATCAAAGTCCAAGTGTCAGCAGCCCATTCACTTTTTGAAACCTGCAGGGGAAGGATCCTTCCTTGCCTCTTCCAGCCTCTGCTGGCCAAGGTGATCCTTGGCTTGTGGAATCATACTCTTCTTTCCATATGTGTCTGTCTCTGCATTCAAATTAGCCCCTTTCATAACACTACCCATACGGAATTAAGGCCCAGCCTCATTTTAACTTAACTACCTCTGTAAAGCCTGCAGCTGTAGTACTATGGCATCTAATCCCATCAAATCTCAGAAGCTAAGCAGGGTTGAGCCTGGGGAGAACACCTGGGAACACTAGGTGCTGTAGGCTTGGGAGAAAGACCCAGCAACCCACTCTCAGAAAACAATCAGCCATTGAAAACCCTAAGAATAGCAGAGAAGCATTAACAATACTATTTCACCTGTTGTATATAAGGTCACTATGAGTCAGACACTGACTTGACAGCACCTAACAACAACAACCACCTCTGTAAAGACCTTGTTTCTAAATAAAGTCAAATTCTGAGGTACTGAGACATTAAAACTTCACAATATCTTTTGGGAGGAATCCACACCACAATTCAGCCCATTGCTATCACCATTAATGATTCTGCTAGAACTCTTTTTCTACTCTAACAGCCTTCGTAATATGCAACACATTCCCATCGGTACCATTGTTCATCTCTCAATTCTCAGCCATAGGGCGTGGTTGGGAAGGCAAGAGCAAACATTTCCAGGGTAAACTCTTGTTTTAAAATACCAACCAACAATGGTCTGATACTTGTTTCATGGGAGGGTTTACCCTTCAGAATCATCTGGGAAACTTGAAAATATATAACACTATGTTATTACAAACATGTTTGCAATCTGGGCATGGTGGCGCACGCCTGTAATCCCAGCAACTTGGGAGGCAGAGGCAGGAGGATCGCAAGTTTGAGACCAGAGGCGATCTGTGTAATTTAATGAAATCTTATCTCAGAAAGTAAAACAAACAAACAAAAAAAAGGGCTAGGCAGGCAGCTCAGTGGTGCAGCAATTGCATGGTATGCAAGTGTGAGGCCTTCAGTACCAAAAAAAAAAAAAAAAATTTGTAAAATAAGTTATAGATTTATATAAATGCTGAACTTGACCCCAGAAGACTTAAACTGAAGTTTCTGGGAGTGGTGTCCAGGCACTGTTTTTGTTGTTGTTGTTGTTGTTGTTGTTGTTTTGTTTTGTTTTGTTTTTTTCCAAAGCTCCCAGGGGATTGCAACCTCAGGATTGATGACCCTTCCCTGGTGAGACTCAATACTGTAGTGAGTGGCCAGCCCTGAAGCCAGCAGCTACCCTCTTTCCTCTCTACTGAGCACCTAGAGAGTGCAGAGAGAATACTGAAGAAAACTGTTTACATGGGCCCTTTTATACGAGTGCAAAATATTTTTGCTCATGACTGGTAGCCATTTTTGTCCCTGTGCAGGGTGAAAGTGAAACAGTGATATAACAGGAACAGAACCAGCATCCAAGTGTCTGGATCCTAGTTTAAAACTGGCTAGAGCTCTGCAGGGGAAGACGCCCATGTGGCATTCTGAGTGTGGAGGCCCAGGATGAAGCATCATTCTTTCTGTCCAGAACAGCCAATTTGGTTGGGTAGCGGGTGGTATTAGTTCCTACAAATCTCATGTTAAGCATAGAATATTATCTTACCATTTGGCCCCTATTGAGTGTATAGCCACAATTAAATACACATGTGAGTTACTAAGCCATGGCTCTCTCATCCTGTACCATTCACCAGGGTTTCTAAGGGTTCTATTTGCTCATTAAAAACCCACATTGTCCTTGACAACCTATTTTTGGGATTCCAAGTCTGTTATCCAGCATACCAGCTACCCCCCACCCCATGAATGTGACAGACTAGCCATCAATGTTCTCCTACTCATTAGACATTGGAAAACATTCAGCAGGCAGGACCATCAGCAGAATCAACCTCAGCCCTCTAGGATGTCTTCCAATATTGACATTGACACAATATCCCATGATCCTCAGTACAATCCTTATCCTTCCTGAGATATGAATCCACAACTACCACTATTCTGTATCCATGCTTCTCCATCTTGGCCACTAAGATATGACAGTAGAGTTTATCTAAGACTAAGATGCAAATATATATAAACCATCCTCATTCATGTCAGTTTTGCCATCACACCAAACAAGGAAATTAGTCTGATACAGATTGTTTGTAGTGAATCCATGCTAATTCCTAGTGATCACAAATTTTTCTTCACAGAATTCGCAAACTATTCAAGGAAAAAGAAGATTTTAGTAATTAACCCAGAATTAGCTATTTGGTAGTCTACAGACTCTGCCTTCTTCTCCCTTTTGTAGAACTGAAACACATTCTGCCTTCTCCACTCCCTTAACACTGGTCTGACCTCCAGAATTCTCGCTGGATCACTGACAGTGGGTCTATAGTCTCACCTGTGTATTCTTTTAGTACTTGAGATATTGCCCTCCTGGCCAAAAGAGCACAACTCATCTGGAACAACCAGGTGCTCTCCTTATAATCTTCTCACCTGGCCTGGGTCTCTGTCTCCCTATTGCCAATATTTTTAACCTAGAAAAAGATAATTCATTTTGGGAGAGAAAATGGGAACAAAATGATTCAATTTTGAGTCAGTGGCCCTGTATCTATGACTCTTGGTATTGTCCCTTTACCTGGGGACAAAAAAAAAAAAAAAAAAAAAAAAATTCTAGAACCTTTGGGAAAGTTTAAGCTACCAAGGGTCAGAAAGGACCTTATGGGGGAGGCAGCCAAGAACCATCATATAATCCATTGACCAAACCAAATTCCATCATAAAAGATGGAATTAATAGGATGCCCCTTCAGAAGATTAGATATTGTAGATATAACAGGAAGAGGGATAAGGCCAGCCCTGCTTCCCAATGGACAGTTCCTGTGACAACTTTCAGGTGTGTGTACAGGGGCATAAGGGTGTCTACACCTCTTAGGAGTGTTTCTGTTAACAAAGAAGTTACAAAGAAGTAACAAAGAAGTAACAAAGAAGTGACAATGGAATATTAGGCAGGGTCATTCAGACGGATGCCATGTTAAATAATAAGAATTTATTAAGAAATCAGCCTTCATTTTCTCTTAATTCCCTATTCAATCATCCATCAGTCAATTAGCTGAACTTTCAAATGATTGATCTCATGGATGGCTCTTTGAAAGAGAGCTTTCAATTCTCCAGCTACAGATGCAAGATAATTCCTTTTGATATAAATACACCCTTGAGATCTTTCCTTTGGCAGCATCCAGCATAAATCAAATGCTTACTATGTACTATTCTGAACATTTTACATCCATTAACTCTTCACAATTCCATGAAGCTGACACTATTAATATCTCCATTCAATAGAAGAGGGCACTGGAACAGACATGAAGTAACTTGACAGAGTTCACACATCTGGAAGATGGTGGAGCCGCTGGCTGAGCCCATGCAGATTGACTGTAGAACACAGTAGTAAACTGATCATGAAACTGGATCCATTTTATACCCCTTCCTGTATCTATGGTCAGAACCCTATCACCACCAGGAAAACCACCAGGACTAGCCTTCTGGAAGATGAGAAACCTCATGGAATGGAGCTAAGTCATCAGAGCCAAGGCCATACTAGACCAGCCAGCCCTAGCCAAACCCCGGCAGAGAGAAGGCATACGAGCAAACCTGACCAAGATCTGTAAACCCACCCAGAGAACACACAGACTCTGGAGAAATGAGAAATGGTTGTTGTTTCAAGCAACTAAATTTGGGAGTGGTTTGTTACACACCCACAGATAACTGATGCAAACACTCATACTATATTTTCCTTCCAATGACACCAGGTTCACAGACTCTCGGATTCTCCAGCTAGGAAGAGCCCTCCACGAGGCCACCATCTCATCTCTCTTCATCTTTATCTTGTCCCTGCCCTGCCACTATCTCGGCCCATGGAGGCAGTTCTAACTATTCCTCTCCATTGGTCCTTGGTCTTTACTGGAGTTAAGAAGAAACTAGGTTGCCTCAATCCTTTGGTACTATTTTGAGTTCTATTTCCTTGCTGATCCACTCTGCCCATCTATTATTTAGGAGCTAAGTTGGAATCAGCCAAAGTGAATGGCGCCCACGTAATGAAAGCAGGGTAATGAGGGAGAAAGCACAGACAGTGCCATACGTCAGCGCCTTGCATCTCTGGCTTTCCCTTCTCACAGGGTGGGCCTCTCGCTCAGCCCAGAAGGGGACTCATGGTCCCTGAAGGCACCCTTCTGCTGTGCCACCTTGTCCTCAAATGAAACCTTCCCAAACTAAACTTCCCTGCCCGCCAGGACTCAGAGGGCAGCAAGCTGCACCTCCACAGGAACTAACAGCCTCAGCTGCTCGACTCAAATTAAAAAGGAATTTGGAAACATGTGCCACAGAGTGGAAGCCTTCTGGGCATTCCTGCCAGGGGCCTCCAGCTACTGGGTTCCCAAGCAAATGGAGTGTCAAGTCCTAGGTGCAGAGGATATTCCAGGGGGTGGGAAGAGGCTCACAATCAAGGCAAGGGATGTGGCCCATAGGCCACTAAAAATGGGATTAGAAATCTCCCCCAAAAGAAAAACACTCATAAAAGATAATTGTTTGCCTATTGGAGTATTTCAAAACTTTTTCTGCTATTAGGCACTCCATAAATGCTAACTGATGCTAATTCTCCTAGCACTTCTTGCTTTATGAGTGAATCTGGGATTGTGAAGTTTCATTGCTTAAAAGGCCAATAGCTAAGTGACCTAGGTTGGCAAAGAGAAACCAAAACTCCCCAGGGCAAATTCAGCCTTACTGTGCCATTAAACACCCATGACCCCTCACTCATTATCCTCCAACAACAATAGTTTTGTTTTAATTTCTTTTCCCTGTATTTTGCAGCCCTAAGGGAAAATGTTCTGTGACAATTCTGTAATCATAAAACAATTACTGGTGACTCAGGGCTCCCTGCTGCCTCTGCATTCTAGCAGCTGAGGAGCAGGCAGGGCTGGCTGCTTCCCGGATCAGAATGACTTGGTTTGTGGATTAGGAAAGTCAGAATCAAAAGGAATCTGTAACCTTTTAAAAACATGCTTATGTAAGATGAAAATCTAGCCCAAGGACTCTGTTTTAGGACTAGAGTCAATTGGAGGCATTGAGTTCCTAAGAAGACCTTTCAAATAGACTCAGAAATGTTTCCAGAGCTGCTCACCTGTAAGCCCCACTACCCTCAGTATCCAGGCAATCCAAGATGATCCACACCCTCATTCCCAAAGTCTGATTTCTCCTCCTCTTCTCTATCCAAACCCTGTCCATTTCCCCTTTACCAGTGAATGGGGAGGGGACAGTCAAAATATGTGCTTACTGAGAGCAAAAGCACCGTTTTGTTCATCTTTCAAATTCACACACCCAGCCCAAAGCTGCATTCGCATGAAGTAAGTTAAGGATGTCTTGGGTAGAGGATATGGCCATTTTCAAATTCCCAGTGGACTGTGTTCCAAAGCATTTCTGTAAATGGTAGCTTAGAATGTGGAAAGCAATTTCCCCCACAAGCATAAGGTTCTATTAGAGTCTAAGTCCTCAGACTAGGCTATAAAACTTTATTTAGCCACAAAATCCAGTAATATACCCAAAGTGGAGAATGTTGGCTATTATATCACTTCCTCCTAAATAGCCACTTAAAATACTGTTTCTATAAGAAAATGTATTCCATTTCAGGATGCAGGAAACAAATTTCTATTTCCTCCAGGACCCAGAGCAAGCTTTTCTACTGAAAAACTAAACAAACAAATAAAAGAGAAAAAGAAAAGGAAGTCAAATAGGGAGATGCTGCCTGAACCAAAAACAGCCCCAGCCTGGCAGATACACATTGGCCAGGAAGATGAGATGGACAGAAGCTTCTGGATACCAAGAATGCTAACCTAAAGTACCTCTCTACTTTTACATAACATATTCTGTAAATTTTTGCCTCAAACACTGATCTTAAGTGCTCTGAATTAAGAAATAAAAGGCAGTTGCTTGAAATGGAATGTTATGGTTCAGATCTAAATGTCCTCCAAAGGTCATCTGTTTGAACATTGAATCTTCAGCTAGTGGCACTGTCCTGGGAGGTTATAGACCTTTGGGAGGTGAGTTCTAGCTTACTGGAAGTGAGTCCCTCAGAGTAGGCCTTTGGAGGTTTTATACCCAGATTTGTGGTTCCAGTTGCTCTCTTTCTGATCTCTGCTTCTCATCAGCCATGCCATGAGGTCCCTTGCTTGCCACCATGCCTGCCCCATTGCCACTATGAACTAATCCTCTAACCATAACCCTTCAATAAATCTCTCCCTCATAAGTTGTTTTGGTCAATTCCTCTGTCACAGCAACATGCCAGGTAACTAATACAAGGAACTTGGAGAATGGAAGGATTTCTGGGTTTAGGGTTATAAATTGATGGGTTCTTAGGAACATCCTAATTTCACCTATAGGGCTGAGATTTAGCTCAGTTGGTAGAGAACTCCCCTGCTCTCTCTGAGGACCCAGGTTCAATCCCCAGTACAGCAAAAACAGGAGAAAGATGTGGCAATCCACTCCTGAAGTAATCCCTAAACAATCAGCCAATAAAAACGTTATGAGGGTCACTCAGAGTGGGACCCAACTCAACAGCACCTTACAACCTCAACAATTTCACCTATGATGACACTTTCAGTTTCCATTCCCAGTTCTTTGACTGACACAGTCACTGATAGTAATAAAAATACTAACTCTCAGGTTGACAATGTCAGTTTATAATTGGGAGTGGGGGGTGGGCAGGCTGGCACATGCCTAAATTCTAGCTCCTCAAGAAGCAGAGGCAGGAGGATCACAAGTTCAAAGCCAGAGGCAGTCCATATAATTTAGCGAGACCCTGATTCAAAGTAAAAAGTTAAAAATGGGCTGGGGGTACAGCCCAGTGATAGAGCACCTGCAAAGTAGGTATGAGGTCTTAGGTTGAAGCATGAAAAGAAGAGAAAAGAAAGGAAAGGAAAGGAAAGGAAAGAAAAAAATGGGTGGGGAGGAGGCTGAATGGTAAGCTTCTTAAAGGCTGGGACTGTGTCCTGTTCATTTCTATATATTCCAGTATATAGTGCTCAGCACATATTCCACTAACTAATAGACACAATATAAGGAAGGACTCTCACTTTTTAATAGGGTAGCAAAACGTGTAGATTTTGAAGTCAAACTCCTTGGATTCAAATCATTTTTCCTCCCTAACTGAGGGAGTGGGGGCCAGCTGCTGAACTGGGCTTCTAGTTTTCTGGCTTGGAAAAAGGGCTGTGACAGCACCTCCTCCCAGGTTGCTGCAGAGACTCACATTGCATTCATATCGGTGAAACAGGGCACAGTGTGTCTGCCACATAGTTAGCACTTGAAAGGTCTTAGCCATTATTATTATTTTCTCCATCATCACTTAGCTAGATGTCTCCAGGGGTCTGGTAGACACAAACATTAGTTGGTATAGTGGGTTGAATTGTGGCTCCCAAAGGATATACCTACTCAAAGCCTGAGAATGAACCTCATTTGGAATAAGACTCTATGAGCATGTAATCAATTGAGGCAAGGCTGTCTAGATGAGTTCATCCTGGATTGGGATGGACCCTAACTCCAAAGTCCCTATAAGAGACAGAAAAGAAGACCTGGAGCTTGGAGTCAGACTGAAGTGATGCTGCCACAGGCACAGGGACACCAAGAGTCACCTCGGGCTGACAGCAGCTGGAAGGAAGGACTGTTCCCTAGAGGCTTTGAAAGGAGTGTGGTCCTGCCAACTCTGGCACTTTGGACTTAAGGCCTCCAGAACTGTAAGAGGGTGAACCATCCGTCCTGTGGTAAGCCAACCATTTGTGGTCATCTGCTGAGGCAGCCCAAGCAAACTCACATGGCTGGGGACAGATGACTCTGGGACAACCTAGATTTAGTGAGGAAAACAAGTGGAAGCAAGAAGCAGTGCTTACCACGCCTTCTCCTTTCCTTAAATTGTGTACTACAGGGAACATTCTTGGGAAGGGGCGATCACCAGCTTGGGGCCTGGAATGATCAGGCCAGTCGGACCCATCTGCTTCTAGCCAAAGGCATTTCTGCTGGAAATCTTGAAAATAGTCTTCATTTCTCCACTGAGACTACAAAGCAAGCATTGGGTGTGCTGTGCGACACAGGCCAAAGTCGGTCTCTACTTGGGCCCAAATAAATGGGTAGATATAGTTCTCAGTGCTTGTCTAATAAAGGCACCTACATGGGTCCCCAGCACCTTCCTGAACCCCTCTGTGGATGTCAAAATGGTCATCAGCCAAAGACTCTAAGTCAAGGAAGAAGCATCTGGTTGCCAAGAGACCAATATAATTCTATATTTCTCCTAACTCCACTGATTCTTGAAAAAAAAATATATATATATATATACATATATATATATAATGTGTGTGTGTATATATCTTGTGTGTGTGTGTGTGTGTGTGTGTGTGTGTGTGTGTGTGTATGTGTGTGTATGAAAGAGATCTCTCTTCTAGGGCAAATATATATATATATCCAGGTTCTCTGTAAGATCTTTCTAGGCCTTTGGAATTTTGATGGAGTCTTCAGGAAAGAGTCTGTGTGAGAATCAAATCTATGCTATTCAGAGAAATGGTGTTCATTCTCTTCCTCTCCTCTAACTCCTGGAGAAAAATAGCAGCAGACAGAACGTCAGCAGTCAGAGAGGGTGACTTTTTTGGAGCAAAGGCATTAGATAAGATGACACATGCTGACAGGTTCAGCAAATAGTGGATGCCCTGCCAATCAGCAGATAATTTCTATGTGTTTGCAACAACGTAGGAAAGATTTCAAGTCATGCAGTATTTCAAGGACAGGTCAAGATTACCCCATGTGTCATCTTCTGATGTGAAGGTCAGGAGAAAGGAGAAGGTGGGTGGAGGCAAAAAGGGAAGAGCAAGGAGACAGTGTGCAAGCAAATCAACCACGTTGGACAGGATGGCGCCCAGGGAACCTGTGCCATTACTGCCTTGGTTGTCATCTGAGGCTCTCACCTCACACACAGGTAACCAGTACTCCATTAACTCACAAGTCCTTTGTAACTCGTGAAAGTCAGTTCTTTCCTGACTCGATCAAGGTTTTCTTTTCTTCCCTTACTTGGTAATTTACTCAGTTTATTTCCAGTAAGAAAAGGATTGTGGGGAAGAGGGCAGTGAGGAAATCCAGATGTGGAAGCCACATAATTTTCTGGAAACCAGAATACCCTGAAACAGACTTCATTGTTTAACTGAAGAGAATTCTAGAACACTGAAAATATATTCAAATAGAAAAAAAAAATGCTGAAACCAAATGAGTTCACAGGATTTTTCTCATTATTGTCATTCATTTTTCTCTATTAAATAGAGAAAGAGAGAAGGAATCAGCACAGGAAGAGGGACAGAAAAAGCAATAACCCATGAAATACACTAAATAATGCGAGTGCCTTTTTAAAATATGAAAATGCTTAATTTCCCCATTCTCCATCAAAGAGCTTTTCTAAGGAAAGGATATATTTTTAGCATTCAAAATTAAAATAATATACACATTGATACATGCATAATCAATCACACACACACACACACACACACACACACACACACACACACACATGCTTGGTCAATCCCTAACCCTTCAACAAAAACTATGTGATTCTAACTGATAGGATAATTTTTGAGTAAATAACTTCATGAATATAAACCCAACATATTTTCCCCTGGTTTCAAGAAGAAAAAGCTATGCCATATATGCAAATGTGCTAAATGTTTTTATATGTTGTTCACCTCTCTTCTTCTGGTCCAGGAATGTTGAGCCAGCCCATCAGGGTTGTAACAAGGGCAAATGGTGGGCACATATTATCACACGGAGAATCTGCTGACTGATTATTGTTGACATTCCCTAAATCCATCCGATCCATCACTTGCACAGGAACAGGGAGGAGAAAAGATAAGAGGTTCACAATGAGGGGGGAAACACAACCTCAGCCTACATTTCTTCCAATTGCCCTGTTCCTGGAATTCATTCAGCCACAAGGCAGGGAAGGGGAAAGGACCTTAGTTATTTATGTCCGGATCTGAAGATATTTCCCTGGATGGAAGAGGTGAGTGGAGTGAGAGAAGAGAGATGATTAGATATCAGAGGCTTGGCTGGGCACAGAAGCAAGCTAAGTGGAGTCACTGGAGATGAAGGGTATATTGAAACATGCATGTTTGCCTGCATGCACACACGTACACACCCACATACACACTCCTTCTTAGCTGCTGCACATTTAACACCTTATGAAATTTTTGAAGTTTGTACCCAAACACATACAAAAAAGAAAAGTACAAATATACCCAGGTAGATGATCTCTTATTGAAAGTATATATATATACATATCTTACTAATCAGAAGGCGGGCCTTAACCCTGACATTTGGGAAATGATGTTGCTACACTAAATAAGCAGTGAAAAGCAACTCGTAACAAATCAAACCATACACAAAAACCATTCCAGACCCCCGTTCTCATTTCCTGACATATTACTGTACACAGTGCTGCTTTGGGCTCCAGCATCCTTACAACCCTTTGAATGCTCACCAGACTATTAATTTAAAAAGCCAGGCGCTTCATCTGTTCCTCAAATCGCCATGACCTGTTTTTGTATTTTGAAAAAGGCAAAAAGGCTAACGCGGATTTGGGTAGAAATTATTTTTGGAATAGATGTTGGTGGTTGTTCACATCTGGATTAGGTATAAAAACGATAACGTTATGATGATGAATGCCAGAAAGCCTCATCTGCATATAAATAGACCTAATCAGAAATGCAAATTGCAATCAAGAGAAATTTTTAAAGGCTGTGATAGCTGTGTGATTGTGCAGATAAGGAAAGGTCAATACTTGAATTGTTACAGCAATTAAATGGCTCCCAGCCTCCCCAGAACCTTCCTTTGAAAAAGGCATTTGGAAAGTACCAATTATCTATCAATCTGCACACTGGCTGGGGATGGAGCCTCAAATAGCCTGGCTTCCCCTAACTAGAGCCTTGAGCAGGCCATATATCAGCACAATTCCAGTGAAAGACAATCAACCTCTTGGATATACCCCTAGTGAATACATAGAATAGAAAATATACTTGCATTTAAATATCCTTCAAACAGACCTCTTTCAGCATAATTTCCCATTGAGTCAGAAATAAAAGGATGAAGAATAAGACAGATGATTGATGTAACACTTTTCTGATACAGCCATATGAATATACATTTTTTGCTCCCAAAATATTAGAAAACGTATACAATTTAAAAGAAAACACTAATATTTAAATAGATACTTAATCCTAACTTGCATTTGTATTCTTCTCAGGCAGAGCACAAAAAATTGAACATCTCAGGAACATTGGAGTACTGAAAATAATGCAATTGTTACGTGGGCCTGTTACTCCTGGGGGTATGTTATCTTTCAGGAACATCCGCTCCCTATACCACCCCTCCCATTTTTTTTTTTCAAAAGCAAATATCTTTTGCAATCAGCCTTTCTCAGATTTGGAGAGAAATTGCATACAAACTATTTATTATTTCTCTAACGACGCTTCACACAGCACTAATGAGTCAAGAGCGCCATCTTGTGTCCTACCTTGGAATCTTAAAGAGCGTTTTCACAGGATGCATATCAAAGAGGGGAGGGTCTCCGTCTCCCAGTTCAATAGCTGTGATCCCCAAGGACCAGACGTCACAGCGAGCGTCATAGGAAGAGTCATACTGCTGCTCACAAGCAATGACCTATCAGACAAAAGCAGGACAAAATGCATCAACCCACTGTCACCTCAGATGTCCTGAAAAGTCCCTTACTGATTCAGTTCCCTTGGTTGCACTGATATTGAATTCTGGTTATAACAAGATGTGTGTATTCTAGGCCTTGTGTGACTAACTGATCATCTGGCAATGTGTATTGACTTTTTAAAATGTATCAGTTCAAAAAATCGTACACTGAACCATCTAAGTACTAAGAATAGTGCAAAGGAAGCCACCGGATGGATACCACACTGTTCCCATCCTGCCCACCCTAAAAGAAAGGATTTGAGCACATGCTTTGCCTCCTTTCCAGCTACCAAATACAACAAGGAGCAGTTGTTCCCCAGGATGTTTGGCTGCTGCACAAAATCTCCAGGAGCATAACCAACCGAGCAGAAGGCTGCTGGAAGACCAATGTGGTCAACAAGAAGCAGAAACCACTCACTCCTCATCCCCCTTTTCTAAGAAAATCTGCCCCTTCTTAAACCTCAACAACTGATTTGCAGCTGCCTCTCCATTTCCTGGCCTTACTGGGCACAAGATCAGCAGAATCAGAAAATAGCCCTAGACATGTCACTGGGTCAGGGAGCATGGAGCCCTGTAGAGAAGTCTGTTCTTATGAAATTCCTGAGTCCAGGAGGATAAGGCCCTGCATTCAGACTCATGACTATCATACAGGGTGGGGAGAGGTAGCTGTTAAGGACATGGAGGGAACCAGGTACCCCAATTTGACCTGAAATGACCCCTAGCTATGGGCAGGTGGGAAACTGACATGTGGTGACCAAGTACCACACAGGTGAGCACAAGGACAGCCGGGAGGTGGGGCTGCCCTCTTGGACCATCATAACGTTTTTGGCTTTTGCTCCGAATGAAATGGGACAACGGACTGTGCAGAGCAGAGGAGAGACAGGCCTGGCTAATGTTTCAGCAGAACCACCCTGGCTGCTATGCTGAGGGTGGACTGCAGTGGGGCATGAGAGGAAGTCACAGAGCAAGTTAAAAAGCTACTGCTGGAATCCTGGTGAGACAGTGAGAAAGAATCAGATTCTGGATGCAGTTTTGAAGGTAGAACCGACTCCATTTGCTGAAAGGGGAGTTGAGGGTAACTGCAGAATGTTTGACCTGAGTAGCTGCCGGTGTAGAAATGGTATTTACTGGGATGAGGAGGACAGAGAAGCAGGTCTGGTGAGCAAAGCTGTAGTGTTCACATCTCAGCTGCCTGGGAGACAAGATTTCTCCTGTCCCTTGACCTAAGGACTGTGACGGAAGTTCTATGGTCTGAATGTGCCCCCAAAATTCATGTGTTCGAAACTTAATCCCTAGTGCAACAGTATTGGAGGTGGGGCCTTTGGGGAGATACTAGGTCCTAAGGGTCGACCCTCAGGAATGGATTAATGCTGCCATAAATGGGACCTGTAAGAGTGGGATACTCTAGGAGCCTGGGGGTGTCGCTCAATGGTAGAAGGCGTGTTTAGCATATCCAAGGCCCTGGCTTTTATCTCCAGTACTTAATTAATTAAATAGGAGTGGAAGACTCTTTTCCACCTTCTGTTGTATGAGGACATAGTAAGAAGGCCCTCACAAAAATGCCAGCACCTTAACCTTGGAATTCCTGGCCTCCAGAACCATGAGGGAATGCATTTTACTCTTTATAGCTCACCCAATGTAGGGCACTTGACAAGCACAAAATGGACTAAGACTTAAAAAAATGTATGTTGTCCTAAGCCACTAGATTTTTGGAACTGGGATGGCAGTGATAGAAAACTAATACACCTGATCTCTTCCACACCACTTCACTGGAGTTGCAAGGCCCAGCAAAACGTGCCACCCTCTTGTCCTATATTTTAGGCTACTGCTTTCCTAACTGCTCTCTACCCTTTTCTTCTGATTTCTGAGTTGAAGACTGTCTTTCCATAAACCTACATAGTTGACCTAGCCTAGACCCTTTGTCTATATAAAATGTCTTATCACAGAATATTCTGTTGTATTTTCAGCACGTTGTTTTCAAATGTACATTCAAACTAAAGTTCAAATAATTCCAATTTTGGAACCAGAGGCCATTTCATTGCCCTCAAAGACCTTGTTTTTTCACCCCAATCAGGTGAGACTCTATGCTATTTATAAAGATCTCTAGAGAAGGCTATTCAACACCTTCTCTCTCAGAAATGACATTTTCAGAAGTGTGAGACAAACACAATTTTAAACCTATCAATCAGCAGATCGTTCACCATTCTTGTTCATGACAATGATGGGCCCTGTGGAAAAAGGAGAAATAGACTCTACTCTTCCCCAGTAGGAGCTATGGCCAGTTGAAATATAAAGTGAGCCTCTAATAATTAAATGGCAGGCCATGACAGTCATCAATGTCCTCGGACAGTGTGTATGAACACGTCTGATGAAGGACATGGGCTCCAAATGCTCGAGATATCAGAAGAAACTCACTGCTGGCTGAGCAAGATAATGGAAAATACCTGGTAATCATAGCATACAACTCCAGGAGAAAACTCAGATCAGCTTTTAGCCATCTCAGATGGGACCCAGAAGGCAATTCCAAGAACACATCCAGGTACAGAACTGGAGACACCCCGATATTCCTTGAGTGTTGTCATAAAATATTCAAAACATTTATCTGGTTTAAACTTCTCTACAGACACTATCTGCAGCTCAGTCTGATTAATGGAAAAGCATCTCTCAGCCAATTCATCCTCTTCCCAAAACTCAGATTACCATGTAACAAGGAAATTCTTTAAGCTCATCCTTCCAAGGAAGTTTATAGAAAATTACACTTAATAAAATAATTCATAAATTTGGTAACCATGAGCCAAGCATGGTATTAGACTCTAGGGAGAGAAAGTCAAACACGCAATTTAATCTTCATAAGAATCCCATGAAGTACATGCTATTATCTCCTTTTGCAGCTGTGGAAACTGAGGCAAAGCACAGTTGAAACAGCTTAACCAGAGTCACACAACTAGTAATTGTCAGGCAGGGAGAAGACAATTGAACAAATCATTGCCGTACACTAAGTGCTCCACAGCCTGCTGCTGTACCACCCTGGCATTTGATCCTGTCAGATCTAGGAAGCTAAGCAGGGTTGGGCCTGGTTAGTACTTGGATGGGAGACCACCTGTGAATACCAGGTGGTATAGGCCCTAGAAAAGGACCCAACAGCCCACTCCCCAAAACAATCAGCCACTGAAAACCCTATGAAGAGCGGAGAAGCACTGACAATCGTGCTGGGCATGGCACAGAGTCAGGGAGTGTTTTACCTGTTGTATGTAGGGTCAGGTTGCTAAGAGTTGGACCCAACTCAATGGCACCTAACAACAAGAAGTGCTCCACATCGTAAAGGTTACACTGGGCTAAAATGATCAGCTTCTGCAGTCCTATTTTGACTAAACTAGCGATATTTTTTGAGGTTCTGTCCCCTAAACTCCATTTCCTTAGAGGGCTTCTTGGTCAGAACTGTTCCTCACCCCCACTTCCTGTGGGCCCCAGGGTGAGGGTTTAGAGACACACTCTGAGTGCATCCCGACTGACTCGCAGTGCATCCTGGAAGCAGAGTTTCCTTATAATCCAACACCAAAAAGCATAAGCTTCTCTTTTTTTTTTTTTTTTTAATTAAAAAAATTTTTTTTTGGTGGTATTGGAAGTTGAACCCAGGGCCTCACACATGTTTTACAAGTGCTCTACCATTGAGCCACATCCCAGCCCACTTTTTACTCTTTTTATCTTGAGACAGGATCTTGCTAAGTTATGCAGGTGGCCTCAGGCATCCAATTCAGATCCTCCTGCCTCTTCCTCCCAAGTTACTGGGATCACAGGCAGCTGACTGGAAGAATCTCTTTTAAAGAAAAAACATACTACCATTCTCCTCAGCTCAACACTCTCTAGATAAAGTGAAGGCTGAGTTAAAGACACTGGGCTGCGTGCATGGCCTCTGATTCCCTGGCCCCTGGCAGGCGGGGTGGGGGGACCTCACAAAGGACTTTCTGACTCCATTGTGAAGGGAAAGTGAGGACGACAGGTAAGTGCACTCACTGGACCAGGTTCTCCAGTTCTGTAAGTCTTGCTGGGGGTGCAGGCGGAGAGACTGGTTGATGGCACTGACACAGGCCCAGGACCCCAAACACCTCACCCACTCACATCCTTCCCCTCACACCTGCCCCCTTATCTCCCCACCCAACCCACTGCCCTGCACACAGCACATGTGTGCTCTCCTCCACCTCAAGCCATTGCTGCCATCTGAGGAGTATGAATGGGGGGAAGGGAATGGGGGAGGAAAGAACAGGTGTGAGAGAAAATTTAAGAGGAGGCACGCAGGACTTGGGGATGATTTAACCTGGGAGATAAGGAGGAGGGACACATGGAGAAAGGCTGACATTTTGATCCTGGGTGACTTGGAGAATGACGGTGTAATTTACAAAATGAGGAAGTGGCCACACACCATGGCACATACCTATAATTCCAGCAATCCCAGGCTGAGGGAGGAGGATCAGAAATTCGAGGCCAGAGGCAGCATGTGTAACTTAGGGAGACTCTGCCTCAAGATAAAAAATAAAACGGGGGTTAGGGGTGCAGCCCAGTGGCAGAGCACTTGCAAAGTCAGGCCTTGGGTTCAACCTCTAAGTACCATAAAAAAACAAAAAAAGATGAAGAAGTCATTTTGCTAGTTCAAAATGGGTCTGAGTCTACCCCTACACATGTGCAAACTATCACTTACAATCTCAGGACCTCTCGGATATATAAAATGGCAAGGTGGGGGTGAATAATGTCTACTGTCACCTCCAGCTCTGATATTCTGTGACTTCATGATTTCCAAGTAAATGACCTTGGGGCAGTATCTCCAAAGGAGAGGCTAACAACCCCATGCAAATCAGGTAGGGCACACAGTAGCTTATTCTGGGGCATGAATGGGCCTGCTGGAACCTTGAGGGGATGTTATCGCCAACATTTTGTAGGTCTTAAGGTCCTTGAAAAGATCCTGGTTGCTACACTAATGCCTCTATTAAAGAAGGTGAGCCTCAGCTACACAGCAATTGTCAGATGCTGGTAAATGGAGCGTGTCCAGGTTCCTACCTTGAAATGCAAATTTATGGCTTTTCTGGTGGCACTTAGACTATACTGTTGCTTATTTTAGGAAGGGGAAAAACATTAATGCCTGGATTACTAGCAATCTCTATGCACTGGCAGACTTAGTGGCCAATGCCAAGAGCTATTTTACACAGACATAGATAGGCCTGAGATCACCAAATGTCAGCCATTACCACCTTAGCTTCCAAAAACTTTTCTTTCCAGAAATCATGGAGGACAAGAAACAAGTTTTCACTAATGGCTTAGCTCAACTGGCCTTTGTAGCAAAGGTTAGCAGAGATAGGTGTTTGATGGCGGAAACAGGTGTCTTTTGCCTTCTTCAGGCTCACGCCCTCCATAGTTCCAGTCACCTTAAGCCTGTGGTCATTCAGTCCAGCCTCACAGAGGAGGTGTCTCTCCCCTCTCCCCACAGGGGCCTGTGGGGGAAAAGTGTGCCACCAGAAACGCAGCTGCTTTGGCACATACCAACTCCTCATCTGCGCTTGGGCACAGCCAGCTGAGTTCTCCTGAAGATGTTGGCCCTTTCCTCGGCTGCCACGCCAGCTGGGGAATGGCAGACAGCAGCTCTGGGGATACGGAGAGACTGACCTCTGGCTGGTGTGGGGAAATCCAGAGCAGGGCATCTCCATTTTGGTTTTGTCACCCCCTCACTGGGTGACTTCAGGCAAAATGTTTCATCTCTCTGCTCCTCTGCTTCCCAGACAAATGGAGCAACCCCTTTCTCATGGGCCTCACTGGAAAGGTTGTTTATGGAAATGCTGCTTCTTCAGCTTTTTCTGTGGCAGCAAAAGGTCAACAGTGGATACCACTGGGTCACTGACATGAGTACTATTTACTTACTTCTTTATGACCGTTAGCATTTCCTTCAATGTCTGTCTACAGAGGGCATGAAATAATTCTATAATAAAAAAAGGAACAAGTTTTTTCATTTGATTTTTGTCTTAAGAGTACAAATGTTGAAAAGTTTGCTTTGACCTTCAAGGATATATTTCCCTTTTCTGGAGTATTTGTTGCCTACTGGGATTCTTTATCAACAAACTAGCAGGTTAAAGGTGGTATCTTGGTAATAAACCTAGGTTTCCATGAGATTAACACAGGAAGAATGCAAGAATTCCCTTCCCTGCTGATGATACCCCTTTCTACTGTAAGCTCAGGGAAGGGCAGCACTTTCCCTTCCTTGGACCACCGTGAGCCATGAAATGTCCCATGATTGCTGCTGATTTGCAGAAATAGATTTTCAGATTTCAGTCTAGACCTCACTGATGGGGCACTCCAAAAAGGATAAAAACTACCCTCTGCTTCTACAAACAAACCTGGGCTCTCAGAGCCTGGGTGAAACAGTTTTGCCTCATTTCAAGGTCACCATTGTCTGAGACAGGAGGTCCAGGGATAGTAACAGTCCACACATGAGCTCCAGACTCAGAAAACCCAGTTTCTCAAGCAAGATGTTAACTTAAGCCACTTATCAAATTATATATCAAAGAGTTGATGGGCTGAAATCTTTTCCAATAAAGTAATTTTAACCAAGGCCTTCAAGCAAATATTATAGTATGTTTTGTTCTCCTAAAAAATAATTTACCAAGCTTAAAATACAATAGGTCTTATTCAGACTATATTACTTCTCCACTAATATTTTTATATGTCATTAAAAATGTAATTAGGTTTGCCTTCTATATTCTGGCTTCTCACCTTATCAGAATCAATCATGCAATCCAAAATTATAACCAAAGGTCAAGATTAAAATTTCATTCAAGTACACAGGCAAAATCCTGTTATCTCAAGAGCTAAACTCAGCTAAATAAGAGGCAAGGCAAATAGACCTAAAGCTATTAATCCTTGGCTGACCTTGAGCCCCAAAGTGCAGGCAATAGACTGGCAAATAAGATGGGCTGAGAGGTAGGAAGGCAAATAGGATTCTTAATTTTGCTTACACAATTCATGCAGCATAATTGGTAAATGTTATTGGTTATAAAGATTTCTAAAATAGAACCTCTTCCTTGGAATCAGAAATTGCAGTAATAAATATTCCAGTGGAAAATATTTTTCATCAGTTTACACATGAACATCTTAAGCCCTTACAAGCTGAGATACTAAATAAATATATGAAGTCTTTTCCTTAGGTTTTCCTTCCCCTAACATCAAACAATTCCCATGTGTCTGTCAGCTTGTCATGCTGTGGGGGCTTGCATGTTGCTGTGATGCTGAAAGCTGTGCCATCAGCTTCTCAAATACCAGCAGAGCCACCTATGGTGGACAAGTTTCAGCTGAGCTTCCAGACTAAGACAGACTAAGGAGAAGGACTGGACAGCTCACTCCCGAAATAATTAGCCATTGAAAATGCTGTGAATAGCAGAGAAGCAGAGAAGTCAAGTATAGTGCCAGAAAATGAGCCCCCCAGGCTGGAAGGCATTCAAGAAATGACTAGGGAAGAATTGCTTCAAAGTAGAGTCGACCTTAATAACAGAAATGGAGTAAAGCCCCTGGGACTTCCATTTGCTGATGTGGCACAACTCAAAATGAGAAGAAACATAGCGTCTGCAACAATGGGCTCAAACATAAAGAGATTGTGTACATAGCACAGTGTTGGGCACTGTTTCATTCTGTTGTACGTAGGGTCTCCATGAGTCAGATCCATGAGTCAGTCAATGCCATCTAACAACTTCAGAGGAGAATATATTTGAGATTTTTAAGTGTTTTTTGCAAAAGAGAGGCATACTAGATGAACTGGAATTGGTTGGTTGGTTTGGTTGATCGGTTCTTTCACAAAATTTAAGGGTAGGATTGAAGCCAGGCATGGGTGTAAACCAGTAATCTCTGCTACTTGGGAGGCTGACACAGGAGAATTGCAGGTTCGAGGCTAGAGGCAGCCTTCTCAACTTAGCAAGGCCTTATCTTAAAATAAAAAGGGGTTTTGGAGTGCAGTTCAGTGGTATAACACTAGCATGTGTGAGGCCTTAGGTTCAACCCACCAGTACTGGAGGAAAAAAAAAGAAGGGACGGGAAGAGAAAGGAAGGGAAGGAAGGGAGATAGAGAATAGGATTGAATATTTTATATACTGAGAAATTTCCAGAAATAATATAAATTGGACTGTTCTTATGAACTTCAGAAAGGTCTCTAATTAAAATGTGATGTTCTACAAGTCTTTCCCTGGAATTGTAATACTCACCTTAAGCCTGTAGAGAAATAAAACCAGGTTCAAATTAAAGACACACGGAGCAAGCTTGCACAACACCAGCTTCCCATCGTGACGGGCGGAGAGTGGAACAGGACTCATTCTGGGCTTGAGGCCAGAACAGAACTGATGCTTGCACCAAAATTCCCCCAAAGCCCGGGGAACGTGTCACTTTTCCTTCCTCGCATGGCAAATCCCACCTCCTCAGAATCAGGGCTGATACCCACACGCTCCCCTGTGAGGGGTGAACCACCTGCCATATTGCATCTGTGTCCCTCCAACTCAAGTGACTCCTGGCAAAGCATGTTCACCTGGATGCCCTGTGCATCCCTCAGCCCACCCTGCTCCAGCAGTTTCCTCACCTGGACACAGGGGGGACTCAGGGACTCACACAGTCAACAGAAGAAGAAAAAGATTCCATGGGGTGAAATTAGTTGATTTGTCCAAAGTTACACAGCTGGCTCAAGGTCAATCTGGGTGCAAATGCCATGGTTCCCCAGTCCCTCTGGAGTGAGGCCCATTCTGGGGATTCTTGGAATATGGAGGACATTGGACCAGTCACCATCAAAGAGATTGTGCTTTTGGTGAGCCACAGCCTCCACAGTGTGAGCTGGTGAGGGCATCACGTAATCATTAAGCAGACGGATTTCCTGCTGACGGTCACGTCTCTCTCCCCTTTCTCTCATTCCTTGTGCCCCTTTCCTCTGCCATTTGTGATCCCCCAGTTCCAGAGCACAGTTAAGGACAGAGTGAGAAGGAACTCTACAATTCAGGCCATTTTACAGCCTGTTAGGTCAGGCACTATTACCATAGGTGAAAAAGCAGATTCAGAAAAATTCAGAAACTTGCCCAAGGTCACACAGCAAATAGGCAATTGAACTGAAGCACAAGCCCACCACAAGAGACTAGGGAGGAAAATCACTCTTCTCCTTGATGCAGCTAAAAAACAGGGAAGGAGGCAAACCTAACAGAACATCCGAATGTCCTCCCTGGGGCGCACACTTTCAACTGCAAGTAGGCTGCTAGCACCACACAAATCAGGGCACCCTAGAGAACGTCACCCTTCCCATCAGAGAGTGGTTCATTTTCTAAAACTAAATGAGGTGTGGACAATGCCAGGACAGAAGAGAGCACCACGCACAGCAGTAGTCCTACTTCTACCTGCGGGAGTGTCACCCACCCCAAGGCTCCTCTAGGGCCCTCCTAGCGCTGACTGCCACCTCCCTTGGCTTTCTTCTGGCAGCTCAGACAAGGCAGCGAGTGCAGAGTCTGGCTTGGGTGCCTTCCCTTCCAGCAGCTGACCTTCTGGTTCCCGGACAGGCAGCACCAGGTAACGGGGGCTGCAGAGCTGGGGCAGAGCAGGGCGACTCTGACGCTCCTCAGCAAACACTTCTGCTGTTGCAGGAACAGGATGAAGAAGGGGGAACAGCAGATTCCTTGACCCTTCTCACCTCCCCACAGAGGGGTGGGAGGGCAGCCTGGAAAGTTCCAAGTGTTCGTGGAGGCTGTTGCTTTGACACTCTCTGCTTAGCACTGAGTGGAGAGCATGGGAAGCTTCTGTTTTGGGCCTCATGTGCTTCTGCACATCTGGGACCTGAAGCCCTCAGATGGGGCCCTATACATAGACCCGTCAAGAGGAGGGTAATGACAGGCCAGCCCCCCGCCTCCACACTGACATATGACATATGACTCAACTTCCCCGCAGAGCTTCAGCTGAGAAGGACACTGTCGCTGGAGCGGAGGGGAAAGTGGGTCTGCACTGAATCATCCGCCTTTGCTGTGGGTCTGTCTGGTCTTCACCCACCCAAGCCCCTGGAGGCTGGGCTGGGCCTGGGCCTTAGGATGCAGAGCCACTCTAGAATGTAGGCACCCCCCCACCCCAAACTAGTAGGGAAGGAATCTGTTCCTTAGAACAGGGAGATTTCTGCTCCATTTCCAGAGCTTGAAAGGAGGGAATGTGACTCTCTCTCAGAGGCTGACACAGGGCGCCTGCTGGGAACAACAGAGACACAGTACCTCAGAGAAGAGTGTTGCTGGGGAAGGCACACAGGGCTTCTGGCCAGAGATGGAAAGTTCTAAGCCTCTCACTTGAATTTCCTGAGCTCTCAAAGCCTGCATTCCTCACCATGATAGCTTGGCAGACTGGATACCAAGGATTCCCAGGCCGTGTGTGCGTGTGTGTGTGTGTGTGTGTGTGGTGCTGGAGACCAAACCCAGGACTGTACTCATACCAGGCAAGTGCTCCACCACTGAGCCACATCCCCAGCCCTCTCCAGGCTCTCAAAGGAGGTCCCTGCCATCATCATCGGTTCACCTCCCAGAGAGCTTGGTTAGGTCCTACTTTCATTATTCACAGACCCTCAGAGCCATGGGGATACAAGAGCAGGGAGAAGTTTTCCCCTCTAAAAGCTGCAAATGTTCTCTGTAAAACAGAAGGGACCTTGGAGGGAGAAACTACCCAAGGCAGTCTCTTCTTTCCACAGCTGAGAACAGGCTCCACAGGCGTGGGAACAGGGGCCATAGGACCACTAATTTTTCCTAATTCATAAATAATGGAAGTTTATTTCTCACAGTTCTAGAAGTTGGGAATTCCAAGATCAAGTGCCAACACAATCAATGTCTGGTAAAAGTCCATTCCTCATTCCTCACAGATGACACCTTCTCATTGTGTCTTTATATAGGTGCTGCCATATTTAAAGCACTTCCTCTGCTGAGTACAGCTCCTTACACTTTCAGTACCTCATTTTATTTTGTCTTTGGAGGCAATTTTTCTCCTCCCCATTTTACCTTTTAACGTCTCTCCATTTACAACTCAGAAATATTCAGTAACTCACCTGAGGTCAGCGGTTAAGTGGCTAAGCTCTCAGATCCATTTGACTCCAAAATTTCTGCTCTTTTTACACAAACTGAAGCCATATGAAAATAATGGAGCCACAATTATTTTTAAATAATAAACATCAGAGCTAACACAAAAATTCAAATCTCCTAAATTCAATTGTGAAGAACTTATTTTTTCCAGATCCTTCCCACAGGCATCAATTACATTGGATTCTGGTGTTGTGTTGAAATATTACATCTTCCTTAACATAGTAGTGTGAAAGTTGTCAATACCAACACAGAGTTGCTCATGTTGAATCCTGGTAAACTGGAGCTGAGAAGTCACAAAGAGGCACTCAAGTATTTATGGTTGCTGTACCAACAGATATCACAGGAAAGTTTGTCCAAACTGCTGCTTGCTACCTGAGCCACATAGGGACAGTCATTTGCACAAAAACACTTGCCTGACACATGCTATTTGCTCTGATGAATTGGTATCAACTCCAGGGATAAGCCCCTGTAACCCAGAGTCCTCTGTTTTATATTTAAGTTTTTGTATGTGGTGCTAGGGATTGAACCCAGAGCCTTGGTGCTTGTCAGGCAAATGCTCTATCATTGAGCTACATCCCCAGCCACTGATATACTTCTTTTGTCTTTAAAAGCCTCGGTTGCCCCAACCTCTTTGGATGTGCCTACCGTCTGCTGTGGCATGCATAGCTCCAATTGCAGTCCCCCAGTATTCCAGAAAAAAACTCTTTGGAGAATCAGTTTCTCTATTCACTCATTTAGGGTTGACACCAGGAAGGATAAATTGTATGGAAAAATTGAAAATCCAAAAAAGGTCAAGATTCACATTTTATCTGGTATACTAATGGTCAAAATTAAACAATTTGCTACAGTATAGTGGTTAAGAATGAGGATTTTGGAGCCAAATATTTGGGTTCTAATTCTGATAGCATCACCCAATAACTTGTCCAAAGACAAGAATAGTTACTTTCTGTGACTTACTAACTTTATCTAAAACATCAGCCTAGTGATAGCACTGATATTATGGCTTTGTTGTGATGCTATAAATCAGTTAATGCACAAAAGTACTTAGTGCATAGCACTCAGTAAGTGCTAATTCTTATTTGGGAATCAAATTCATTAACTAGAGCTTAGGGAATATAATGGTAATAATGACAATAGCAATATTTCATCATGGTAGTGTTTTATGGCTTTCTCTACCCTTCAACACAAAATACCTCATTTGTCATCTCTATTCCTGGCAGTGCTTAAGGAAATAGCATTATCATACCATTTAGCTAGGAATGGCATAATTAATGAAGTCAAGAGTGGTTGCAAAAAGCCTGCAATATTTCTACATTGGTGTAAGCTGGTTGTTATGGCAACCAACCCCTGTCAAGGACCCTTTACTAGGCAGAGAGAGACCCATTTTGGGATCCGTCACAGCACATCTGTTTCTCTGCTCAGCTGATTAGCTCTTGTTTGCAACAATGACCAGATGGAAGTAAAAAGGGAAAAAAATTTTTCTAAAAAGAAGCAAATGTTTATTTTATCCACAAGTCTGTTTTCCAATACAGAAATAGACTTTTAGTTATTCTAGAAGGATGACAAGTCTACTGGTTCCTTGCTAGACAGCCAGCTTCTTGCGTTGGTGAGATTGCAAAGTATAAATTATAGGTGCCAGATCCTTCCTGTGCATCTTTTAAAATGATGTGTCTCAAATTCCAATTTCAGACCACCTTGCCATCGTATCTCTGCATGTTTTTGTTGCATGAGCTGTCTCATGTACCTGGCACACATCTTCCTCACCAAATGCCATGTAAAAATGCACTTTAAAGTGAACAAGTATGAAAACTCTCTCCCTGCCTTAGTTTCTTCATCTGCAAAATGGGGCTTGCATTCTCATATTGTCTGAAAAGCCAAACAGCTACAACATTTACTAGGTAAGTGGATATGGGAATGGTGTCTCCTATACTTCTTTAAGCCTCACTTTTCTAAGTGGTAAAATGGAGAAAATGGTTGTTATTGTTAGATGCCATTGAGTCGATGGCCAACTCATACCAACCCTACATACAACAGGCAAAACACTATTGTCAGTGTTTCTCTGCTATTCATAGCCTTTGGCTGAATGTTTTTTGGAATGGGTTGTGGGGTCCTTCTCCCAAGCCTTGGAAACAGCACCAGGTGTTCCCTAGCAGTCTTCCATCCAAGTGCTAACCAGGCCCAACCCTGCTTAGCTTCCGAGATCTGATGGGATCAGACACCACAATGAGAATGGAATAAATAGAAAGAATGAGAAAGCACCTATCATAGTCCTAGTGTATTAGTCAGTCCTTAGTAAGTGAAAGTTTCTTTCTCCTATACAATTGCTTAGTGATTGCTGTTTTCAGACACTCAGCTGGCATGTGCACTGGCCTCTGGAAGGAGGACCTGCTGTCTCAGGCTCCCTGCTTGCCAGATGGACTTTGCCCCCTGTAGTTGCTGGATCACTAAGAGGTTAGTTAGGGATGCCCTTGGCAAAGAGACAGGGCTCCTCTCATGGCTGAGGTACATTCAAGTTGCTCTGGACAGTAGCCACTTACAATCCAGAATGGAAATATGTTAATATTTTAACTTCCAACAGAGACACACCAGTACACATTCACTACATACAAGGAATTATTTTAATACAGTTTACAGAAATCCTCAATAAAAACAATAATGACACCAAGGTGCCATGGCACATGCCTGTAATCTTTCTGAGGCAGGAAGACCACAACTTCAAGGCCAGAAACAGTCTGTGCAACTTAGCACAGGGGTGGGGCAGCTCAGTGGTAAAGTGCTTGCAAAGTGTGGAAGAGGCCCTGGGTTCAATTCCCCAGGAATGAGGGGGGAAAAAACTGTAATAACAACATTGATTCCTTTTCTTGGATTTCAGTCATCTGTAAATTCAGTTTAATTCTTCCCGACATGTGATGGAGGAAAAAGTAGGTTAAGTATTGAGTGTCCTTAATCCTTGCTTTTGCCATTAATAAACATAAGTCAGGCTTGTGTCACTTTGTGCCAGCCACCAGGATATTACCTGGCATGTGCTGGATGCAAGTACTGGCTGAGCAATACGAATATTGATGGTGGGCATGGGTCACATTGGAAATCCCTTAGTGCAGTAAGTCAAAAAATAAGGATTTCTGTCATCATTGTCCTCCTACCACTCTGTGTCCATGGGCTCTTGGCCTGGATCCCTCATCTGTAACAGTGATGTAGTCATCTTAACTGGCATCCTCACAGGTAAGAAAGAGTATCTGTAAAAACTCTAAACAAATGTGGATGCTATTATTATTTATTAGAAGAAATTGGCTACCCAGAGGCAATGAAGTATTAAAAAAAGATAATACATATAGCTAATAGACTGTGTTTTAAAAACAGAAAAAGTGAGTGGGGATGTAGCTCAATGATACTGTGCTGGTGCAGCACACACAAGGCCCCTGGTTCCATCCCTCCCACACACACCCAAAAAAGAAAGAAAACAAAGTTGGTCAAAGACTTAAATACAAGAGCTATAATTATTCTCTTAAAAAGTACCACAGATACGGGCTAAAACCACAGGCCAGTATGTCAGAGAGGCTTGTGTGTTTGAGAGTGTGTGAGCGTTTGTGCACACTTGCGTGCCTGCATGCTAGGATGGAACCCAGGCCTTCCTTCAGCTAGGCAGGCACTCTACCATTCACCTACACTGCCAGCTCCAGAGAGGTTTCATCTAACATAAATAGAAGGCTCTGGCTGCAGTTTAGCTCAGTTGGTAAACTGCCTGCTCTGCACACTCTGAGGCCCTGGGTTTGATCCTCAGCACCACAAAAAATGGGAGAAGGGCCTGGCAGCCCACTCTGGAAACAATCAGCCACTGAAAAGTCTTTGAATAGCAGAGAAGCACTGACATAGTGCTGGGCCTGGCACAGTGTCAGGTAGTGTTCCAACTGCTGTACATAGGGTTGCTATGAGTCGGACCTGACTTGACGGACCTAACAACAACAACAAATAGAAGGTTGAGGGAAGTGACTATGACCTGACCAAACATCATAGGAGACACACACACACACACACACACACACACACACACACACACACACACATTCTTGGCCAGAGAAGAGGTAGGGCAGAAAATTCTGAAGTTGTTGAGGCCCTCATGGGCAGACAAGTTGGTGTCCTTGATACAAGAAGAGCCATGTTTTCCTCAGAAACCCAAGGCTGAGAGAAAGAGAGGGAGAGAGAGAGACAGAGAAAGAGAGGTGTGCGTGTGTGCAGCAAAGTTGAGCAGTATCTGTGACATGCAGTCCTGCAGGTTCCAAGCCAATTGCAAAGTGTTTGCAGGGGAGTGGAGGTAATTATGGGTTGAACTGTGTCAAAAACAAACTCAAAATGTGAACCTAGGTGAAAACAGGATTGTTGCAGATGGAACTAGTTAAGATGATGTCATGCTGGAGTAGCATGGGCCCCTAATCTAACCTGACTGGTGTCCTTGTAAGGAGACAACCATGTAAAGATAGACACACAGTGAGAAAGCCATGGACCTGCAAAGGCAGAGACTGGAGCTGCACAGCTACACGGCAAGGGACAGCAAAGACTGCCAGCTAACCTGCAGCCAGGCAGGGGACAGGGAAGGATGCTCCCCTAGGGGCTTCAGAGGAAGCCGGGCTCAGCAATATCTTGATTTCTGATTTCTAGTCTCCAGGACTAGGGGGGACAACAAATCTCTGTTGCATTGTTTTAAGCCACCCAGTTTGTCCTATTTGGGTACAGTGAACCTATGACCTCATCCACAGAGGTGAACAAGGCTTCAAACCAAGACAGAAGGAGACCTGGTGGCCAGCTGCAAGAGCAGCAGCCAGGGAGGGAAGGGAGGCTTCTGTTGGATGGCCGCCAGGCATGGGTGCTTTCCCCAGTGGATGCTGGAGTGCTGGAGACACCTACCCCCAACATTCACAATCAGTGTGCTCATAACGCCCTTAAGACAGCCCCTGAACAACAAAGCCATGCAGCTTGCAGCAATCATAGCCAGAGGGATTCTAAAAGTCTGAGTTTCAGGACCAGGGGGTAACTCAGTGGGAGAGGGCTTGCCTCGTATTCTCTGGCCCTGAGGTCTGCCCTGTTGTTGTTGTTGTTGTTAGGTGCCATCGAGTCCGTGTCCAACTCATAGCGAGCCTCATAGGGTTTTCAATGGTTGACTGTTTTGGGATTGCCTTGGGAGTGGATTGCCAGGTCCTTCTCCCATTTTTGCGGTGCTGGGAATTGAACTCCAGACCTCAGAGACTGCAGCGCAGCGCTCTACCAACTGAGCTAAATCCCAGCCCGAGGTCTGCCCTCGCACCAGAAAAATCTGGGGTTTTGATGACATAATTGAAGTGCTGAACTAACAGACTCTTCAACCAACCATTTCTCCTGTTATATGAAAATAGTTTTCTATTGTTTAAATTATTTTCTTAATGGCAGTCTGTTAAACACATAGTTTCTATATTGAACTTTTTTCTTTCTCTGTTAATATTATCTTACCTGTAGTCACAGTATGCTACTGATGTCTTTAGTTCATAAAAAGTTAAATAAATAAATAAATAAGTTATACTAGCCTTGACTTTTAGATTAACCTTTTCACTGTCAGGCAATTTATTTCCCCAGTAGTATTGTTTCAAAGTACAAGCACATTAAGGGCACTCTATAGAATTCTACGGGGCTGGGATTTAGCTCAGTTGGTAGAGCGCTGTGCTGCAGTCTCTGAGGACCCGAGTTCAATTCCGAGCACCACAAAAATGGGAGAAGGGCCTGGCAATCCCGAAACAGTCTGTCATTGAAAACCCTATAAAGGTTGCTATGAGTCGGATACCGACTCGACGGCACCTAACAACATAGAATTCTGCTCCTATATTACTAGGTTGGTACTGCTCTACTGCTATTTTTCACCTTTAGTGGTGTCCAAATGAGGCAGTGAGAGGAAAAAAGTGAATGTTAACAACACGACGGTCAATTTATGCTGCAGCCTCGAGCTGCCCCAGTGAACTGTGCGTCTTGACTACTCGTCAACATTTGATTGTGGTATGGTCACATTCCATTAGCTACCTGGTTGGCAATATGGACTATTTGAATTAAATATTGCAGTTACTCAAGCTTATGAAATAACAAATGGGAATAAAAACAGACAAAGAATAATGTGGTTCAATTTCTCAAAAATAAAATAGGATCAAGGCTCTTTCAGGTACATTTAAGAAATAAAAGTGACTCCACTGGCATTGGTATTGTACGTACTGTTGTTGCACTTAATCTAAGTTCACTCATTCACACAAACAGAAAAGAAAGCGTATTACAACCCTATACTATGCAGGCCATCATATGAAGACAATGCTAATTTGAACCATTATGAATTATACTTTCAAGGACTGCGCTTGGCCCAAAACACTGCTCACAGTGGAGAATAAATATTTGTTGAATTGAACTGACAAATGCAAAGTTGTTCCTGTGGACATTCTTTTGGAGGATTGTGGAGCAAAAGAGAGGCTTTGATGGAAAAAGTAATTCTCCATTTGGAAAATAAAATCAAGGGGATGGCGTAGGCCCAGAACTGCAGCCTGGGTCCAGGAGAAGGCTGGACACAGCCCACGTCCTAGGAGAAGCTTGCATGAAGCGATCGGATACCCACTCCCGAGGGTGCTGCCAAAATCCCACACCACAGACTGCCTGCTCTTCAGTTCCTTCCTAGAGTGGGCAGGATATGGTGCTGCTTCTTCCCTGCTGGGAAGGGAGCCATGGCCAGGCAATCTGGACAATAGAAGCTCACAGCAGACCTTTAAGCTGCTCCCCTAAAGAAACAGTCCACATATTTGACTCAACCCAGCTGAAGCTGGAAAGTCACAAACATCTCCTAATAAATATACCAACCAAGGGGCAGGCATCTCCTTATAACATCTGGTGATCCTGAGAACCAATTTGCTGAATTAGAACGGGAACACCATCTTCCCTGTTGTGCCACCTAGTCTGTTGAGTGATTCCCAGTGAGGCCTTCCTTTCAGAATGAAGCAAACAACAGCTTCTGAGAAATTTGCTAATACCTGTACCTGTGGGGTCCCCCTCAAACTGCCCTCCAAATTCACCTTATTTGTCTGGCTTCCTTACCAATGCATTCATTTATGTGGTATATATTCTTTGCGCACCTCCTCCGTATCAAGCACTATGCTCAGAGTTGGGCCTCTAAGTCCCCAACAGAGCTTCAAGTCCACGGAAGACCTGACTGCCAACAGTTTTGGTACAGTGGTGACAGGGTGCTAAGGGAGGGTGGAAAGCTGCAGTGGAAAGGTAGAGATAGGAGCCAGAGGTTATGACAGATCTCTGAGGGGAGCTGGCATTTGAGGTGGACTTGAAGATTAAGGAGGAATTTTTCAGAGCTCTGAGAGCTATTCTGGATAATGTAATAGTATACCACAGTTTAAAGAATGACAGATCAGTAAGGATTTGCAGAATTGCCTGTTGTTCAGTAGTGTTAGGGCATTAAGAATAACTAATTTCGGGGGGGGGGGGAGTCATTGAAAATGAGGCTAAATGGATAGGAAGGAGCTGGAATAGGAAGGGTGGCCTTTGTTTGCCATCCAAAGGGATTTTGACTTCATTCCACAGTATTTCTCAAAGTGGAATTCATGAGGTCCCTATTAAGACTTTTTATTTATTTGCTTTTGTTTCACTACTAATTATATTACTGCTACTAAGAAGAAGAATTGGAGGAGACAGAATAAACATGTATTCCAGATCATCTGGATGACTGTACAGTTTCAGTGCCTACATTCTGTTTACCATGAAGTTGTTCCCAGTCATCAGAGAGCAACAGGTGGTCAGAGGAGGAGCTATTCGATCAGACATCACACTAGCTAAAACACAGCCAAGCAGAAGGAAGACTGCATCACCACATGGTACATGGCAGTCTCCATGCCAGACTCAAAATAACCCAGGCTATGGTGCTCTGACACAAGATCACACTGCAGAGGATAATTGAGATTCACAAACCATTGTCATTTGTCTCATTAAACCTAAAGCTGCTGACTTCAATGTTACTGGTTTTATAGATTTTCTTTTATAATACATTGGTTTCTTTTTGGGCTTATACTTTTAGAAATGTGATAAGAAGTTTATATCTAGTTTTATATTTTATTATTTTATCTTTGCATTGCTTTTTTAAAATAAACTTATTAGTAAATTTTAATGTAGAACTTAATGGGTCTCATTATGACATTTCCATACTCTTTTAAACTCTACTTGCCAAAGATAATTGCCTGCTTTACTAAGTTCTCCACTACAGTTTGTGTAAAAACAACTATTTCATTGTACATTGCTCACGTTAACTGTTATCTTCCTCCTTACCCTCTCATGACTCTCCTCCACCATCCCCTCCCTCCTCACCAATGATCTCTCTACTTGAGTGTCTGTTTTGTGAGTATATCTATCTATATATGTACATCCCAATTTTCCCATAAGGGTAATATAGGTGATATTTTTTTCCTCCCTTTACCCTTTCTTCTTGCCCCCTCCTCCTTTTCTTTAATCCATTATCTGTAAGATTTAAATAAACTCTGTGATGGGCCAGGTTTTTCTTTTTCTTTAAAATGGGTCTATCCATTACCCAAGCATGAAAGAGAAGGCCATGGATGACAGCAGACATTAAAGGAATTTGAGCAGAGATTGGTGTGATCTGATCACTGTGCTAAGAGACCACCTCGGTCATCACACAGAAGACTGTCTGTGCAGACAGACTAGAGATGGGAAGACATCTAGGGAGGTGATGGTCTGCATCCTCTTATTTAAAGAATCCGCCTGCTTTCTCCCACAGAGCTGCTCTCAGGCAAAGGTCAGGGAACTACATAATCACATGCTGACCTAATAAGTAAAATGCCTTTCCTAGCTGGAAGGCTCCCCAAACTTCTACATGCATCATTTCCCAGAGAGTTCTGTAATGAGGCCAGAACTAAATTAGGACCAAATCTCATTTCATTGCAGAGAGCCAACAAAGTATACAAGAGAAGTTTCTATGTACATGGTAAGAAAAACAACTAAGGCCACTGCATATAG
>VMDO01011193.1:0-68021 GCA_007922755.1 Pedetes capensis
CGCTCCGCCCACCCCGGGCCGCTCCGCCCACCCCGGGCCGCTCCGCCCACCCCGGGCCGCTCCGCCCACCCCGGGCCGCTCCGCCCACCCCGGGCCGCTCCGCCCACCCCGGGCCGCTCCGCCCACCCCGGGCCGCTCCGCCCACCCCGGGCCGCTCCGCCCACCCCGGGCCGCTCCGCCCACCCCGGGCCGCTCCGCCTACGGACCTGGGCGGAAGAACGGGCCTACTTCCCTGCTGCTGCCGGACAGCAGAGGCTGCTTCTTTCCAGACCCATCCCGGATTCTCCCCGCACGGTGGCCCTCCCCAGCCTGCTCCTGGGAACTGCCACCCCAGGACACAAGAAACTTGGGGGGAGGAGGGAGGGAAAGTGGAGCGTAGCCATAGCTCCGATAAGAGATTCTGTCTTTCGGGGCCTCTCCTCACCTCCTGCCCCAAAGTCTCCCCACTGCTCCCAGCTCCCAGGGGCTCCCTCTCCCCATTGCTGAGTCCTGCTCTCTGTCCTCTCAGCCCACCTGCCCACCGGCAGGGCTGCCGGGCGGGTTGGGGATAAGAATAATGACGGCTGCGGAGGCCTGGTAGGAGCCTCCTGTCCACTTCTAAACCTATGGGGTCATCTACGCCCAGAGGCAGGTGTCACACCCTCCTCATCTTACAGATCTAGAAATGGAAACAGGGAGGTAATGGCACCTTGGGTCACAAAGGCCAGAGTGGCAGAGCCAGATCCAAACCTGCAGCCTCAAGCCACACCCACCCTGGGTCCAGTCCCCAGCTGGAATCTACAGCCAGCCTCTCCCTTCCTGCAGGTAGGCAATCTTCTCCCATTGGGCACCCAGGAGCAGAGACGTGGTCCACCTGGAGGCCTAGCAGGCCAAAGCCAGTTGGCTTCAGATGGGGTGGGTGGGAAGGCTTTATTCCACCCTCCTCAGTTTACCGGGTCTCCTCTGTGCAGCTCCTGCCCTTCTGCCCAGTGAGGAGGGCCAGGGGGGACGTGAGCCCGCTGGCCAGGTGGTGAGAGGATGGCAGTTGACCCACACCAGGCATGAGAGGCGGCTAGTCCCACTTCCCCTCCCCATTGCCTTCAGCCATGGGGGCAGCCCAGGGTAGGGGTGGAGGGGTAGCTAAGCAGGATACTAAGGGCACCCCTGCGGGCAGGTGGACAGGAGGCTTCCTGGCAGAGTGTCCAGGCCTTTTCCTCCAGGGTGTCCCCTCTCTAACCCCGCTCCGAGAGACTGAGCTGCCTTCCATCCCCAGTCCACCATCACTTGACCTTGTGCCTGAATGTCAAGGCTGGGGCTCTGGAATCTTCCATCAATCCAGAGTGGTGGTTGTTAGGTGCCATCGAGTTGTGTCTGACTCATAGCCACCTCATAGGGTTTTCAATGGCAATCCAAGGTTAGGAGGGAAGAAATATTATATCTGGGTAAACCTCCAGCCCCAAGTGCGGACTTTTAGCAAAATGCGTGTGATGGAGCAGAGCCCTGAGGTGGACCCAGGCCACCTTGCCCAGGCTCTGGCTCAGTGGCTCTTCTGGAGCGTCCTGGGTGAGTGGGAGTCAGATACTGAATGCTGGCTTTACTGGCCATGGGTACCTTGACCTGTTAACTTTGGCTTCCTGGGTACCCTGTCCTGTCAGTTCTGGGTCTGTGGGTGCCTCCACCTGTCAGTTCTGGCTCTCTGGGTGCCTCCACTTGTCTGCTAGCCCTGCATCAGTAGGACCCCACAGGTCACAGAAGCAGCCTGACCCGACAATGGCCCTTTGTTTCTACAGTGGGCACGAATACCTGGCCAAACCTGGTGGGTCTATTTCCCGCAGTGGGAACCTCTGCTCCCCTGAGTGATGAACTTCAGACTCATAGCACCCGGGGCCACTCCAGGCCAGCCTGCAGAGAACCTGGGACCTTTGCTTTGCAGCCTTGTGATTGTCCAGGCCACCTGAGGCATTTAAATGAAACTGCTGTGGCATCTCGGGTTGGGCAGAGCTTTCTGCCTCGATCTGTTCCCCGACATCCCGCCTGAATCAGGGACGTGTCCCATAAGAGCCAGCACAGAACCTCGCTGGTTGGGGCTGGATGCCCTTCAGCACAGTACACTCCTTAGCTCTCCAGTGCTGCCCACAAAGGAGCCTCTTGAGTGAAGAGAGGGCAGTGGAACCAGCAGCGCCATAGCCCTCATGGGTCACCCGGAAACATGATCACGGCTACTGCTCCCTGCAGCCAATTAAGCCAACTATGGGGACCGGTGTGCAGTGGCTGCAAATGGCAGCCTCCTTGGCAGGACACACAACTGGTGCTTGGATGGGTTGACCTGAAGGACTCAGCAGACAGACTTTCCAGTGGGTGTCCAGGTCTGCCCTTGTGCTGCCCCAGCCAAGGTTTCAGTCATTGGCTGCCTTTGGAAAGCCCCCGGGCACAGCGGTCAAATCATCATGTCCATCCTCACCAAGCTGCAGAGCAAGGAGCCCTCCACAGGCCCAAGTGAAGTTTCTCTCACAGCCAGCAGAGCCACATCTCAAAGAAGTTGCTTTACCAAGTTTAATGCAGGTGAATATGAAGAATGTGGCTGAGCAGCAACTCATCTGGGGGTTGGCTGGGGGGTCAAATGCATCCTCTGTCATGGTCCCCTGGACACATAGTAGGCTCTGTGATCGTGAGGACTTCCACTGTGCTCTCCATCCTTACTCACACCCACCCATAAATCCTACATCTTGTCCACCTAAAAAAAACCTACCACTCTTACTTCCCATGTAAGTGCCAGGCCACAGAAGAGTCACAGCCAGAGAGTTTCCAGGACCAGGGCAAAGCCAGGTCACTCTAAGAAAGAATTTGAGATTTGAGTCCTCAAAAAAGCAGGGGTGAGGGATGACACAATATTCAACTCTAAACCGAGCCTGGTCAGAAGAGTCTGTGTCTCACACCAGAGTCTGATACCTGTGTGAGATCACGTGGCAGATCCACTCACAGTCCTGCTGCAGGCTTTCTTCCCCAGTGGGTCACCTAATTCCACATGTGGCTGACCCATGGGAGTTCTTTTTCCAGTACTAGGGGTTGAAGCCAGGGCCTTGTGTTCAGATGCTTTGCAAGTGCTGGACCACTGAGCTACACCCCCAGCCCAGTATTTTTACTTTTTTGAGACAGGGTCTTGATAAGTTACTCAGACTGCCATTGGTCTCAAACTTGTGATCCTCCTGCCTCCACCTCCAGAGCCACTGAGATTATAGGTGTGCACCACCGTGCCCGGCTTAGCCATGGGAGTTTTATGGTCCACTCCATCCGCATGCAGGGCTAGGCTGCTTGCAGGGAGACCTGTCCTGCCTATGGATGGAAGCACCCTGTCTGAGTGCAGAAACTGTTTCCTAGTGGGCAGAAGGGGCTAGAAAAGGCCCTGACATGCTGCCAGCCACATGGGAGGAGCTCAGACATGCAGCAGCCACCAGCAATCCCACGAGCCTCTCCACAGATGGCCCTTAGCATCAGGGTGTTCCTCTCCAAGGAAAACTGGGCATGCCCACTACAACAGGTGCACGTGCAGAGGACCACATGGTGTACCCATGTTAAGGACTGGTGGGACTCAACCTGGGTGTCTCATGGCATTTTCAACACTTCCACAGTCGAAGGGACTTTCATCAGCACTACGCTCACCAAGCACTGAGCACCTCCATCCCCAGCCCTATGCAGCACTCAGAGATGCCATTTGGCATTTCATAGCCCTGAGCTGCTGTTGTTGCTGGGTGCCATCCAGTCGAGTCCGACTAGTAGTGACCCTCACAGAGTTTTCAATGGCTGTTTCGGGATTGTTCCAGGAGTGGATTGCCACATCCTTCTCCCGTTTTTGTGGTGGTGGGGGTCGAACCGAGGGCCTCAGGGAGTGGCCAGTGGTCCTCTACCAACTGAGTCAAACCCCGAGCGGTCCATGTCATAGTCCTAGTTTGCAGGAGGAGGGACTGGGGCGAAGAGAGGTCAAGAAGCCTGCCCGAGGCCCCCAGTGCCCTTCCTTGCCCTCCCTGGCATGTGTGGACTGTGAGTCAGGGAGCATGCAGGAGCCCCCAGGAAGCCCTGCTATCCCACCCTGTGCGAGGCCTGGAGCCATGGAGGCCTGGGCAGGCCCCGGGGATGGCGATGGGAGACACCAGCTGTGTGGGTGGGGGAGGTGACTCCAGCTTTCCTGCCTCAGCTGGCCTCCCCCTTCTGACTGGAAAGAAGTGGGACAGCTGGGACTTCACACAGGGGTGGGGGGTTCAGCACCCAGGAAGTCTGGCCTCAGTGGCCCCAGCTCTCTGAGGGCCTCCTTCCTGGCCCCGGCAGCCCCTTACCATTGGTGTAGGGGTTCCCAGTCTTCTTGTTGGTCATGACTCGGGCCGTGGCATTATTGACCTGTCCAGAGAGGGAGACAGAGAGTGAGGGAATGTTAGTCTACTGCAGGCCCACCGGCCACCCCAATTCTGCCTGTATTGTTCCTGTCTCCCTTGGCCTGGGGAGAGGGCTGGGGGCTGGGAGGGAGGCCCCCAGGGAACCCAGACAGCCACCCATTCTGGCCCGGGACCCCTGGCCCAGACTTGTGCTCTTCATAGGGCCAACCCAACAAACCCAGCCCCAGTCCCTCTGATAACCCGAGGTGGTTGGAGAAGCTGGCTGAGGGCTCCCCACGATGGGCTGCCAGGCCAGCCAACAGGTGAGCCCCAAGACCTCTCCGCTGTGGCTTCCTAGGCCTCTCCCACCAGAGCTTTCTGATGGGGCTGGTGTGGGGTAAGACAGTTAAGAGTTGGGGGAGGCTGTAGCTGGGAGGGACACCCAGGGGGCGGGTCCTATTTTCCAAACTTATAAGTCCCCGGTCAGATCACCTTGGGGACACAGAGAACAGAGGAGGCCCGTGTGGAAGGAGGAATGGGTCTGGGGTTTACTGCCCCACGTCCACCGTGTGAGCCTGGGGCCCTGGGCAGTGACGTCAGAACACCTTTTCCTTCCCACCACCCCAGCGTAGTCCGAGCGTCCCTCCTTAGCTGCCTTCCCTCCACCTCTGGCCACCATCTGGGCCTAGCCTGTCCCCTAAACACAGGCAAAGGGGAGAGGAGGGCCCGAGCGGGTGGTGTCTGGGAGGCTACTCCTGTCCCTATTGTCCTCTGGACACTTGCTGCTGCCTCTGCCTCTACCCAACAAGGGCGGCAAGTGGAAGAGGGGACTGAAGGGCAGGCTACAGGGGCTGGGCAGTGGGGGAGGCAGCCAGGCAGCTGCGGCTCCCTGGTGGGGATTGGGGTGGGTTCACAGCTCCTCCCCAGCTGAGGATGGACAGGGCTGGCCATAGCCCTTGGAATTGCCACGCCTCAAGCACACAGCTTGGGGGGCTCCTGGGTGTCTGGGTGGGGCAGGGCTCTTCCCAGAAGCTGAAAGAGGAGGCAGGGACCCCCGGGCAAGCCACTCAGGGCAATAGGCACCAGGCTCAGCCAAAAGCCTAGGGGGTAGTGTCCGGCCGCAGGGTGACCCTTCCTCCCGCCATGGAAGACTCTGGCTGGGCTCTGCGGGGCGGGCAGCGGCGGGCCGGTGGGGGACCCGGGTGGCCAGCAGGCGCAGGCCAGGATCTCCTGCCGCCGCCACACACTTATCTGAGCACCTCAATTTTCCGTCCCTCTACGATCGTCCCATTCAGCTTCTCCCGGGCTCGGTCAGCATCTGAGCTAGTTTCAAAAGTTACAAACCCAAAACCCTGTGAGCAGAGGACAGACACGGAGAAGACAGGATGAGAAAAGGGGAAGAGGAGGAGCAGGAGAGGCAGGTGGGGACAGGGCCACGGGGTGGGGTGGGCGGGGGGAGAGACGGGTCTTGTCAGGTGAGTGGAGGAGCACGGGTGGCCAGAGGTCTGTCCTGGTCCTACTGCAGGGATACCCAGTGGGTGGCTGGCCCAGCCTGAGCTGACCACCTGGCACCTCCCAGGGGACAGGCCAAAGCTACAAAAGACACCCCAGCCTCACCTCGGGGTTGGGGGCTAAGGCTGGGCTTGGGGTGGAGGAGGCAGCCCCTCCACCTGTGCCCTAGGAGCCTGGGGTTGGGGGGGGGTCCACGCTGACGTGGAAGGGAGTGGGGCTTGTCCTTGCTGGGCCCCCTCCTGGCCTGCTCTCCCCTGCAGTCCCTCCCTCAAGCTTCCAGGTGCTGGGGGTGAGTGGGTCGGGGTGGGGTGGGGACCCAGGCCCAGGGTCAGGGCTCTGGGGTGCAGGTAGGAGTCCTGGGCGGTCAGAGAGAAGAAGCGGCTTGGCAGCAACACAGACAGCTGGGGGTGGGGCAGAAGAGCGGGGAGTACAAGCACCCGTGCGGCTCAGGGGTCCTCGGGCGGGCGCGAAGCTCTCCAGGAAGGAAACGCACATTTCACACGTTAGCCTGGCGGGACCTACAGCCGGCGCGGTAATGGTGGCGGCCTCTGTGCGGCACCCACCTTGGAGCCCCGCTCGTTAAAAATGATCTCCACGTCTAAAATTTTTCCAAATTGCTGCAGAGACAGAGAAAGAAGAGGAGCGGGGGAGACAAAACAGAGCGGGTTAAGATGGCAGCTGGCCTGTCCACTCCACTCTAGAGACACCCCTAAGCTTGGGAAAGAGACCCTTCTCCACACCTTGTCCCCAAAAGGCTTGTGTCCTTCTTCTTAAGGAGCATTTCCTGCCAGGACACTGGCCCTATCTGCCTGCCAGACAGGGGACAGGGTGCATGCCATATAACAGTGTCCCCCTGGGATTCAGACAGTTGAGGTGGAACACCCATGGCCTGACTGCCATCCTCAATTCATACTAAAGGGTAAAGGTCTGCTGAGAGGCCCTTCTGCAAAAGATGGAGGAGGGGAGGTGGAAGGGGCCTGGGCTGGAGCCAGGAAATGGGGATTCAGTGGACAGATCAGGGAAAGGCAACCATTGGGACTCCCTATGTTGGGGAGGCCAGGGGGAGTCTGGTAAGGGGCAGATGATGGGGTGAGGAGGACAGGCCTTATGCTGGGGACCACTGGGACCTGCACTGCCTGCTATTTGTGCTGAGTGGGGCCAGGCGGTGTTTGGGGTGCAGAGCTGCCCTGCTGCTCAGGCCCCGGTGTTCAGGCTGCACCTTCCTGCTCCGTCATTGGTCCAGAGTCCCCATGGGCAGCCTGGTCTCCCTCGCTGGCACATGAGGCTGTGAACCTGTGATCCAGGTCCCTAAACACCACCTGCCTGACCTGCAGCCCCTTGGAGGCAGGGGAAGCTTCTGAGAAGAGGGAGACTTGGCGCCCTGCTCTATAAAGACCCGGTGCCCTGCTGCAGGCTGGTGCTCTCCTGTCCCAGGGGGACCCAGGGAGCAGGTACAGCTGAGGGCCTAGGCCAGTGAGCAGCCCATACTGCCAGCTGCCTTCAGGGGCCCAGGTAGAAGTTCAGCAGCCTCCCCAGGCCCCAGGGTCAAGAGAGTGCTGTGTCCTTGTCACCTGATGGTCCTAAATCCTGACAGCCCCTCAGTGAGCCTGAGGTTTAAGTGTAGTGGGACCTGCACAAAGATGGGGAGAGGACTTCTGGGGCCTCACTGGGAGGTGGCCATCCTGGGGCTGCTCTGGCGGCACCCTGGTTTGCCTGACACATCCCAGCTGTGTGGTAGAGGCTGAGGGGAGGACTGCGCCTGGGCCAGAGCTACCCAGCTCTGGGGTGGAGGCAGGGCAGGTGAAAAGGCTGGCACTAGGAAGGAAGGAAGGAACTTGGGCCAGGCTGCACAGGCCTGGGGGCCCAGGGCAGGCCCAGGAGCTTGGGCGGCTGCACCATACCCGGTCTGCTTCCCCACAGCAGCCCCAGCACCCCCGGTATTGGCACCTGTTAGGTGCTGACGTCCAACAACAGGACCTAAGGGCAGCCTCCCTTGAGAGGGCACTGCACCTTGCTGAAAACCCGCGGTGCACAATCTAGGAAGAGACCCCGAGGGTCCAGGAAGAACCCTTGCTTGCTTCCTGTCAGTTGTGCATTTATAAGTTGTCCTCCCGGGAGGGGGGGACCAGGAGGATACAGGCCTGGGGGGCAGTGCCCCTTCCCACAGCATCCAGCAGAGGCCCCTGCTCTGCGATGCTGGGGTGGGGCTGCCTCTCCAGGTGCCCTCTGCTGGGGGACAGGAGTCAGCAACTGGAGAGTAAGAACCAACTGGCTGCCAGGGCCCAGGTGACTTTGTGACGCCCCCGAGGACAGGTGCCATGGGGTGGGTGGTGGCAAGTTTCTGGCTGGGTTGAAGGAGGATGGGACTCACGGGGTGAGCAGGATCGACTCTGTGCTCTGAGCTTGGGTCCTTCTCCTCCCTTGCCCCATGAGTTCAGGGAAGAGCCAGCTGGACACACAGGGAAGAACGTGGGGTGAGGCCTGGGAAGCATGGGCCACCCATACTCACCCCGAACATTTGTCGCAGGTCGGGGTCCCTGAACCGGAAGGGGATGTTGGAGACGTGTAGCCGCTTGGGCTGCTGCTTCTCTGTGGGGTCGGAGGGGTGCAGTGGCTGGCTCTCTGTCTGTGCCGCTTCATCTGTCTGCTGTGGGGGACAGGACCAGACTGCGGAGGCTGCCCCCAGACTGCCCAGCCTGCCCAGCCCTCCACCCCAGCCCTCGCCCATGCCAGGGACTGGGATCTTGCAGGGTACATGGGCAGACAAGTGCCATAAGGTTGGGATCTCAACCTCCATGGTCCCAATGTCACACCTTGGCCAAACTGTGCCTGAGGCCACCTCTCCTGCCGCCCCAGTGCAAGGCCTCCTTGGCTGCATCTGTCCTGAGCACCCTTAGGTCAGGGCTGGCCAGAGAGGTCCACTCTTTTTTTTTTCTTTTTCTTCTTCTTTTTTTTTTTTTTTTTTTTTTTTTTTTTGTGGTACTGGGGGTTGAACCCAGGGCCTCATGCTTTCATGCTCTGCAAGTGCTGGACCACTGAGCTGTGCCTCCAGCCCTTTTTTTTTTTTTTTTTTTACTTTTTGAGACAGGGTCTCACTAAGTTACACAGACTGCCACTGGTTTCGAACTTGCGATCCTCCTGCCTCCGCCTCCTGAGCCACTGGGATTACAGGTGTGTGCCACCGCGCCCAGCTGGAGAGGTCCAATCTTGATAACCTCTCAGCAACTCTTGCTCCTAAGGAAATCCTGGGGTGGGGCCCCTTTTGAAGGAGTATCCCCCAGGCACGTACATGCATAAGCTGCTAGTCCCCCCTGGCCGTCTGGCCCAGAGATCCTTCTTATCACAGCCCTCCGGCTCCACTTAGAACATTTGGGGGCTGCCTCTAGGAGCCTGTCCGAAGGCCTAGGGTGGCCAGGGATGTTCTACATAGGCTGCCCTCATCTGGACCCAAAGAAAGGCTGGCAGAAGGCTCTGAAGGACTTGGGTTTACAGGAAGCAAAGCTACCTGTGTGTAGACCGGGAGCCCAGAGGCAGCGTGCATGAGGCTCTGCCTGTAGGCGTGTCTCCCATGGACAGACCATGAACCCACCACAAAGCTAGCCTTCAGTGTGGCTCAGCCTTGGTGGCACCAGCAGCAACAAAGGCCGACTGGGTATGTCCTTCATCAGCACTGGCAGGGTGAGCGCATGGCTGACCAGGGTGGCTGAGCTTACCGCCCTCTGCATGTCTGGGCCCAAGGCCTTCCACATGCTGGTCACAGTCACACCCAGATCAGACTGTCAGCTGGCCTGCACCTTATCCTCCCGCCAGGCAGTGGGCAGTTCTGAGGTGCTGTTGTGTGGTGGTGGACATGGGGTAGATGCCCTGGCTCCCCTTATGGGGTTCCTCAGAGGGCTTGCTGTCCCCAGGTCTCCAGAGGGGCTGAGCTCAGCTGTATGAGGACAAGAGGCTGAGAAGGCACCTCCTTTTGGCTTCTTCCCTTTCCTGTCTCATTTCCCCACAGGCTGTTGGGGTTTGAGAGGTCACTTCCCAAGTATACTGCTTGCTCCTGAATCCTTGTCTCTGGCTCTGCTTCTGAGATGGGATACCAGCTGATGGCCCTTGGTGGAGATCTGGCTCTAGCCAACCTGATCCTTTCGGGGGCACAGGTGGAGGTTAGGGCTCCCAGAGGCCTGTGCTGGAACTGGTACAAAGGGAGGTGCTGGTGGCCATGGTGGCCCATGTGGGCCAAGGAGCAGAGGCAGGTACCTGGTAGTGGGAAAGGAAAAGCTGGGGGGAGAGACACCCAGAGGGCAATTTTCACGGTCTCCAGTTACCACAGGAGTGCTGATGGGCATGGGCCTCCTGAAGCAAGGACCCGGATGGAGAAGGGCACTTTGAGGTCACCTTGCCAGGGGCCTTTGCTGCAGCCAAAGAAATGAAGCCCAGCAGGGCAGAGTCTTCCCCAGGCCACACTACTGCTAGGTAGCAAGAAGTTAGTCTCTGAACTCCAGTCCCAGTGGCTATCTGGCTCTCCCTTTCTGGAATGTTGGGCCACTTGACTACATTCATGTGCTTAGTCTCTGACCAGCAGGTGCTCGAGGTGACTAGAGAAGACACCAGGTCCTGGGCTGCCGAGGGCCCTGGTAACAGCCCTCAGAGGCCAGGCGGTAAGCTGGAACAGGGTGGGAAGCCTGCGGAGGGGGAGCATCTTGGTCGAATTTCCTCGAGATGCAATTCTGCCTTGCCGCTCTGGGAGGTGAGCACCCTGCACACAGACCAGGGTGAGAAGCCACCATCCTGCTCGCCTGGACAGCTGAGTGGCCGGCCACTGCAAGTGGGCCATCCCAAGTGTCTGGCCAGTTTGGACAAATGTGTGTCCTCTGAGCCCAAGGTGTGGTGTTGTAGGTGTGGCCAGGCCTTCTGGTGTAGGCAGGAGCTGCAGACCTTGGCAAGCTGGGCCATGGATGGGAGCTGGGCTTGAGTGGCACGGCACAGGCCATGGAACAGCTGGAGGGGCTGGAGGGTGGACACCAAGCTCTGAAGACTCCAGTCTGGCGTCAGTTCCACTTCTGTTGGGCAAAGCTGGGCAGCTGGCTTGGGCCGTGCAGAGGCTCCTCTGTCCTGCCTGGGGGTGTGGAGGTGCGCAAGACCTTCTTCCCTGCTCTGCTGTCTTCCTCCCTGGTCCCTGTCCTTGTTGCAGAAAGTGATCCTGGGCTAGCCTCCAGAGCGGCGACTGTACCCCCCGAACGACAGCAACTGTCTGAGCATCCCGTGATCCTCGTATAAGGTCTGAGCCCTACTCTTTGGCCATGACAGGTGTGGCTCCTTCCTCTTCCATGGAGTCTGTGCAGTCATCAGTCTCCCCATCTGTGTGATTCACACACCTGTGCCCTTGGCTACATCTGGTACAGGCATCTACTAAATTATCCTGGATTGAAGGATTCAGCCTGGTTAGGGGTATGCAATGCTACCTTCAGGCCAGCAGAGGGCAGCAGTCAGCACAGCCAGATGGCTACCAGAGGAGCCCAGAAAGCCCTCTCTGCGTGAGGGAGTGGGGGGGTGGAGGTAGCCACAGGACGGTGCTGATGAAAGTGGGGTGTCCAGGGCTTGGGGTCCCCACATCTCACCGCAAAGGTCCTAAACAGGTGCAGCTGAGAGCAAGGTGGGAGGAAAGGGGCAAAGGGGGGCTGAGCCGGGAGGAGTCAGGGTGCAGAAAAGAAGATCCCCTCTGCCTCACCCGCCCCAGCTCCGCTGTGGACAGAGGCAGATAAATGTGTTCAGCGACTGTAAAATTGTAAGATGTGCTGAGAACCCCCAGAGCGTAACTGCATGCTGCTGGCCCTGAGCAGAGACAAGGCCTTCTCGCCATTTATCACAGGGGTTCAGGCGGCCTCGCGGCCCTTCCAAGGGGCTTGCTTTTTTTTTTTTTTTAAAGCAATCTTTGCTTCCAGTTCTCAGATGCAGAGAAAAAGGAAACATCAACAGCAGCACCCCCTCCCTCCCCGGCTGATGCTGGTGGCTTTGCTTCAGGGTCTCTTCATTGCTGTCTTGACACAGTCTTATGGATGCCCCTCCCCCCATGCCTCCATCCATTCAAGGAGCCACCTGGAGAGGGGGCAGTTATCTATGTCTAGAAGCCACCCAGCACATCTCCTACTCCCCAAGGAACCTGACAACCTCGGCCTGGGCCTGCCAAGCTCAGCACAGAGAGGCATGGGGTCACCCAGGCTGGGTGGCGGGTCCAGGCGAGCCCTGGGTAGCAGGCGCGATCTGCCTGTCCGGTCACTGGGTTGGGGCCAAGCTTGATGGATGCAATAAAGGCTGAACTGGCTGTTGGAGTCTTTCTCTGCAGCCCCATCTCTGCTCCTCCTAGGATCTCCTGGGCACTGTTGTGATGGCCCAGCCACAGTCCCTGGTGGGTGGCCGGTCAGAGCTGTCCTCTGGAGCGCGTTCTTCAGAACTAGTGCAGCTCCTCCTTGGGGGAGCCCCATGCTCTGCCGTGGACACTGAAGGTCGTACTAGTCTAGGCTCATGGGCTAGCAGCTGTACTTGTGGGGTCTACTGGTGACTGGCTGCCTTGCCTGGCCCATGGCCAAATGATGGAGCTGTGATTTGGGAGCCAAGGCCTCTTCCCTTCTGCCTGTCGCATGCCATGCTACTACCTGGTCCACCCTGGCACCAAGAGCTGAAGAAGGCAGGGACCCCCAGCTGCAATTCCTGGTGGAGGACGGAGGTTCCAGCCCTCACCTCCCTCCACCTGAGCCTCCAAAGCATGCTGCCTGCACTGGTGGGGCGCTGTCCATCTGCACGCCAGTCTCTCTTCGCATGGGGAGGTTCCCATGGACACAGGATTGGGTGGGACTCCCTCTGGGCCCTCAGTGCTCACACTCATGTGGCATTGAGTGAATGAGCAAATGCTTGGGGTGGCGGTTCCCCACCTGGGCCATGCAGGCCCTAGGGGCGCTTACGGAAGGGGAGTCCCCAGGTCCAGCAGCTCGCACCTCATTCTACACCGGGTGCCACCTTTTGCCCAAGAACACAAGTGGCATCTATGTGATCCCGAACCCTTGCACAGGGGCCCGGGTCCCCCAGGACATCCTGCCCCCTTGCTCTTCATAGATGGGGACATAGGACAGAGGGCTCCTGTGCAGAGATGAGGGGCTGTCCCGGGTAACAACCATGGGGCACAGGGAGTGAGGAATCGGCATAAGCTCGGCCTTCTGGGACCATTGAAGCGGAGGCTGTTGGGAGCCTCAGCTGCCTCTGCCTTTCTCCTGGCAGGGTTACCAGGCCTCTCCTACCTGGGCATCTTCAGGCATCTGGCCTGGGTAGTGAGGGTGTCAGGAAGGGCCCTGAGCTGGTGGGAACAGGGATTCCCCAGTTCCTGGGTGGAAAGCCTCCCACAGGAGGAGAAGGCAGAGGCCCCTCGGGTGCAGACTCCAGGAAAGCCTCCCGAAGCCCAAGTGTAGTGTGCATGTCTTTAGGGGTGCTGGAGGGGAGGGGCAGGAGAGGCAGGGGTGCAGGCTGGGGGTGGGGCACTGCTCTCTCCATCCATCAGCCTCAGGCTGGCTGTGTCACTCCTGCGCCTGAGCAGGGGCAGCTTTCCAGAACCACCGTGGCTGTGGCCACCAGTGGGGTGGCCAGAGGGGGACACAGACCAGCTCTCACTCCTGGCCCTGGCTGCACCTCCCACCAGGCAGCTGTGCTTCCCCTAGAGGAAATCCCTGGGGTGGGGGGCACAGGGTGGGGAGGTGCTAGGGCCATGAAGATCTGGGCTGAGGAGGGGCTAGGGGCCTCATGTGTGACTTGTGTTTATAGCAGGCACCTGAAGGGCTCCTGGGGGGATGTCCGGGGTGGTGGGAGAAGAAGAGATCAGGGCATGTGTTTGCTGTGTCCCAGAAGTTCATGGGAGGCCCCGACCCAGGTGGGAGAAGCTGGGTCTAGACCAAAGCTTGGAGCCCACCTCCCATCACCCCATTCCCTTGATCCTGACACCAGGCTACTTGGGGGAAGGGCCCAGTTGAGGTTCAAGTGAGCCAGAAGGGCCCTCCTCATGTCGGCAAGGACAAGCGGGTGACACCTGACCCAGCCTGCAGGCGTTTGGCTTTGCTGCCAGTGCAGCGGCTTGTCTGGGAGGGAGGCGGCTCCTGGAACCTTAGAAGAGGATGGGCAACTGTCCTCCTCTCCAGCTCCATCCCAAAGTGGACAGGCTCGGCTTGATTAAGTGGTCCAAGGTCAGAAAGTGCATCCCAAAGTGGGCACGCTCGGCTTGATTAAGTGGTCCAAGGTCGGAAAGCACAGGTCCCCAGGGGCACCCAGGTCTTTTGGGGCGGCCTGGAGTCTTTAAGGTCTTGCTGGTCCAGTAACTTCCACCGGCAGCCCGCATTCGGCTCTGAGTCATGGAGAATAAGCTGTCCCTCCTCCTTCCCCCTGGGTGGAAGATCTATATCCCACCACGCTGACCCCCGTGCAGGACCTGAAGAGGCCCAGCCTGAGGGAAGGACGGTCAAGGATGTCCATTCACTAGGCTTTGGGATCCTTTGGCACAGGTGTGTCTGAGAGGCAGTCAGCCTGGAGCAGCGAGATGCACCACTGTGGCTGGGGTTCACTGCTCTGGACACAGTATGGGGTGGGTTTCAGCCACAACTGTTTACTCTGGGATCACCAGGCAGCCAGCACCCATCCTCTGATGTTTCTCCCTTTGACCAGTGGGAACCAGAGGACCGGGCAGGTCATTTCTTCTCTGCACCTCTAGAGATAATTCACTGCCTGGCACACTGTGGTGCTCAGCAGATGTCCAGGTAAATGCAGAATGACAGAGGACTCAAGGCACATCCTGGTGAGTGGTGGCCCCAGGGTGTCCAGCGGCCTCGGCGCTGGTTTCTGCTGCTCTGTCACGAGTCACTGGTCCTCTGTTTGTGTCACCTGTGACTCTGAGCATCTTGTCTTGTGTTTTCTTCCGGGTAAAGCCCTGGGGCTCCCCATGAGACCTCCATCTGTTCACATGGAGGTCTTCAAAGGTTTGAGCAGATGGGTGTTGTGTGTCACTGGTCAGTGGGAGAGGCCTGAGCCACGTGGCCATGGCTTGTCTGTGGTGAGCCTCGTGGGTTCTGGGATCACCTCTGACTTTCCTGAGCATGAAGATGTCGTGGGGCTCATGAATCAGAGTCCAGGCGTTCCAGAAAGTCCAGCTTGGCTCCCAGTCCTGTGATCCAGGAGTCCTGTGACCCAGGTCTGGCCAGGGTCTGTGATCCACAGCCAGGACAACCTGGGAGACAGCACCAGGATGCTGGGGAGGGCTCTGGTGGCTTCAGAGCTGACTCAGGCTGGCGTACTGGGTCAGGGAGGACAGTTGCTGGCTGGCCACCAGATGGGGGTGGGGCCAATCCCAGGGACACTGGGGGGGGTCCTTTCCACACAGAGCTTGGGTGACACTGGAGGGGCCCTGCCCACATGGGGAGGGAAATATTTGGACTCACACAGCATCCAGAGAGCCAGGCTGGCCATGTGGGTGCTTGGGGGGGGGTGTAGCACAGGTGCTAGGGCAGTGCCACTCAGCTTGAGGAGCACAGAGGATGTTGGCCTCTGCCCAGCCCCCGACAGCCAGCAGGGGTGGCTGGATAAACCCAAAGCCCAGAGCAGGGGTTGGGGAGGCCCAGGGAGAAGGCAGTGGAGAAGGCCAGGCAGAGGGTGGGGGTGCAGGCAGGGCCCCACCCCGAGTGGCCTGCAGGGAGGGAGCCCACCCAGGCGGCGGCTCCTTTCCAGCTCCTCTCCATCAGGACAGCTGAGAAGTGCAGGCTCAGCACTTTCGCCTGCGAGCTGCATTACAACCACATAATTGAAGCTATCTGATTGGAGAGCAGCCAAGCAGGTAGATTACAAGTGATTAGAAGTGATAGGAGGGCTTGCAACCTGAGCCCACTCCGCAGCCCCCCAAACCCCACGAGCCTGAGCCTCTCTCCGCTGTCTCCCTCACTTTCCATTAATAGGTCACTGGTGGCTGAGGTCGCTCTTCCTGCCTCCCAGATGAGGTGAGTGTCTGCTAGAACCAGGACAACCGGAGGGGGTAGGGGGCCGCCCTGCCCCTTGGTCCCTCCAGTACACCTGTTCACCAGGGGATCCCAGGTGTCAGGTGATGAGCTGAAAGTCATGGCTGGGGGCACCTTCACCGGATCAGGTGTCCCTGTGACATGAGGCCCACCCACACACAGAAGCCCCTCCCAGCCCTCCATCCACCCAGCTCACCCGGGCGCTGCCTGGTGTGACAGGGCCCCTTACCGGCACTGTCTGGGTCCCAGCAATGGGCTGTGTGGTGGCCTCGGTGCCTGGCTGCTCCGGGTGTGTCTGTGCTGGTGTGTACAGGGTCATGCCGTGCTCTGGGGGGACAGGGGTCTGGCCCGAATAGTCCTGTGTGGGGTGTGGTGGGGGTGGGGCGTACTCGGCTGGGAGGCCGTTCTGAGGTGGAGGTGGGTACTGGGCAGGGGGATAGGGCTGGGCCATCGCTTCAGGTGGAGCCGTGGCGTCCTGATTGCCCTGCAGAGGGACAGAGGAAGGCCTGGTTAGAATCACAGAGCCCAAGCGCAGGGCGTGGTGGCGCACGCCTGTAATCCCAGCAGCTGGGGAAGCAGAGGCAGGAGGATTGCAAGTTCAAGACCAGAGGCAGTCTGTGAAACTTAGCGAGACCCTGTCTCAAAAAGTAAAAAAATGGGCTGGGGGTGCAGCTCAGTGGTCCAGCACTTGCAGAGCCTGCAAGCACGAGGCCCTGGGTTCAACTCCCAGTACCACAAAAAAAAAAAAAAAAAAAAAAAGAATCACAGAGCCCATAAGGGACCGCACCTTTCAGCTAAGCAAGGGTCTTTGAGAAGCCTCTGTGGGCTCCACTCAGTAACTTGTAGCAGCATTGTCCAGGCCCCTGGGTGGGGCTCCCTGGGCAGGGGCACCACCTTAGGGCTAGGGGAGGTGCTGGGGGCTGGGTGTGAGCCACTGGTACTTGTTAGACCGGAGTACATGTCTTCAGGCTTCTTTTTTAACCCACCTAATTTTCACAACGGGGCTGGGATTTAGCTCAGTTGGTAGAGCACTGCGATGCAGTCTCTGAGGTCCCAAGTTCAATCGCCAGCACCGCAAAAATGGGAGAAGGACCTGGCAATCCACTCCCAAGGCAATCCCAAAACAGTCAGCCATTGAAAACCCTATGACGGTCGCTATGAGTCGGATACCAACTCGACGGCAACTAACAACAACAACAATTTTCACAACGGGGGCTGGGGGTTAGCTCAGTTGGTAGTGTTTGCTCTGTGCACTCTGAGGCCCTGGATTTGATTCCAGCACTGCAAACAACAGAAGGACCTACAATCCTGAAACAATCGGCCATCGAAGACCCTATGAATAACAGAAAGCACTGACACAGTGCCCTGCATGGCACAGAGTTGGGGAGCATTTGGTTCTGTTGTACATGGCATTGTTATGAGCCGGCCCTGACTCCACAGCCCCTAACAACAATTTTTGAAATGAATCATTTTATACTGAGCTCAGTATAGATTGACAGGTAGTTATAAGAAAAAACACAGGCTCCTCACCCACTTCTGCATGGTGTTCCCCAACAGTAAAACTGCCACCACCACCACCAGGAGCTCAAGATGCCCTGCTCCTTGTTAGCACCAGCCCACCTGCCTCTGCCTTCTTCCCGATTCAAGTCTTGGATTTCCCACGGGAAGGACACATTCACAGCCTGCTGTGGCCATCACGCAGATGCTGAACACTAAGTCTGCCCCAACTGCCCAGTGAGGGCGTCACTGTGGGAGAGTCACTGGGGCCTAGAAGGTTCCTTGTGATCTCCTGAAGACCCTCCCTACACACCTAAAGGCCTGCTGCTCAGGGAGGGAAAAGCATTCCCTTGATGGTGACCCCAGTGGCTCCAGGAAGCTTTTAGAAGTGGGACCCTGCACAGGGCTTCTGCAGCACACTAGGTAGCCAGTGGTTCTCAGCATCACTGGGGGCCTGGAGCCTGGCTCTGCAGGTCTTGGCTCCACTTGGATGCTTATGAGGACCACTGGTTTAAGGCATAGGAACAGCCCAGAGGCCAGGTGCAGAGAGAGGCAGGGAGGGTGGAGACTTGGGTTTGCTAACCCCACCCCCACTGCAGATATGCCCAGGGCACAGGCCCCTCTGAGTGGGTGGCACACTCTCCCCAGTGTGGTGAGAGGCCCATCAACTGAAAGGGCAGGTGCCCGCCTACTGCAGCACCCCATGGGCATGAGGGCCCTGCAGGGAACTGGTCTGGTCTGACACTCGTGGCCACCCAAGGGAGCATAGGCAGGAATCTGGGTCCCTGTGAGTGGGTTTGCTAAGATGAGGAAGGGTCCACGCAGGGGGCAGCCTCCTCCCACCTGTGACTCTCCTCCCAAGCTCTTCTGCAACCTGGACCCCTGGGGACATCTTCACACGTGTTCAGTAAGCACCTATGAGCCACAGGCAGGAGCTGTCCTGTCCAAATGGTCTTTCTCCTGCTCCATGCCACATCTGTACACCTCCTTGGCTGGACACACTCCTGGCCTCTCGGTCTGGCTGTGTCCACCCCAGCCATGGGGTGGTGGGAAAACTGCCTTCCCCTTCCATGTGCCCCACACTCTGATGGGCTAACCCTGCCTGCTTCAGTGTCTCATCTGCTGATCCACCTTCATCTGTAGGGGGGCCCTTCTCCAGGGGGGCCTTCCCAGCTGTGTCTCAGGCATCTGGGCTGTGTCAGACTTGAGCCAGGGCTGGATTCCCTCAGGGAGTGAGATGGGCAGCCTCTGACCTTGAAGGGCTGTGGTCTAGTGGCAAAGGCCAGCTTCAGACCACAGTTGCCCAGGAGCCGAACTGACTCTGTGGCACCCAGTACTCCAAGGAGCCTGGCCATGACAGGCCACACGCTGTGCTCTACCTGGGCCTGGCCCCACCCACAGCTGCCTGGCCACCATCTGGGAGGCAGGAAGGTGGGCTGCCCTTTCCCCAGAGCCTATAGTACCCACCACCCTGGGACAGACTCACCAAGGAGGCAGCTCAGGCATACAGTCCCCTTGCCTCCCCACCCTCCTTGTCAGCAGAGCTGCCTCATCCCTCCCTCTTTCTGCAGAAACTCTGAAACTGGGGCAGCACCGAGCTCTGCAGGGAGCATCCATGAGCACACTCAACACTCACACATTCTCACTCACTCACGCACACACACTATGGGCGCACACCCTTCCAGGAGGTTCCCGCCACCTTGCTCCACAGTAGCCCAGGAGGCCCGGTCACTCTCTGGTAGCCGTGTGCTGGTGTCCAGCAGGGAAAGCCATGACTCTAGAGTGGGGGGCAGGGGAGGGCAGCAGTGCCCGGCAGGTGTGGGAGGGGGCCTAAGGCCTGGGGTAGCCAGGAAGGAGTGATGGGGAGGAAAGGCATGCAGGGCCTGGGCATAGATGGACTTACTGGCAAATCCTGGCTGAGAGCCTCCAACTTACGCCAGCTTCCCAGCTCTCTCCAAGGCTCGAGACCCGGTAGCTCCTCACGCATCTCCTCATCACCCCACCTGCAAGTCTCCTGGGGCTCCCCTCCCCAGTACCATGTGGGGCTGAGTGACAGCTGCCATTCATGTCCACTGTGGTGGTCCCTGCAGGGCCAGAGCTAAAGGGCAGTCAGGGCACCTGCCAACAGAGGGGTGGGGACTCTCGGGCAGTGTGTGCCAGGGTCTAAAGGGGGCTGGGGTGGGCGAGAGGCCCTGGGAGATGGGGATGTTTTAGGGACTCTGGAACGCTGTAATAAAAGCAGTATATCTGAATAAACTGTACTCCTAGCTTCTATGGACAGAACTTGTTTGATCCCTCTTAACATTTACTTCCCCATTTCACAGCAAATCAAACGGAGGTTTAAACAAAAGAAAAAAAAAAAAAGAAAGGGTACAAACTAAGGCACAGAGGTGATGTGGCTTGCTAGGTGAGGACAGAAGAGCTGGAAAGGCAGCGCAGGCCACCTGGCTTGTGAATCCACCAGCTGCCCTCCCTGGGATGCACAGAGATGGGTGCCGATCTCTGCTCCAAGCTACCAGAGCGCCCTGGTTGCCAACTGCCCTCTCTACATAGGTCTCTCCAGTATGCACTGCCTCAGCCCAATGCACTACTGGTGTGACCTGGCAGGTTCTGGGGCAAATTTTTTTTTTTCCCAGTACTGGAGGATTGAACCCACAGCTTTGCAATTGGTGATGCTCCTGCCCTTGCTCCTGTGTTTCCTTCGTATCATGCTGGGAGTAGCTGTTGTCTCAAGAGGGGCCTCAGACCCAGCTGCTTGTCCCAATCACCTAAGGAACTTCATCTGCCTGCATCTGGACCCTGCCCTGAGCAACTGAAGCAATTCACAAGTAACGTGTCCTAGGAGAGTGGGTGGGTGGCCCCAGTGGAGAAGGAGAGTGTATCAGGTCCCCCCAGAGAGGGCATGCAAGTGCCCAGTACACACAGGGCTGGGACCAGAGTTTATGCCCAGGCCTTTCCTCGTCTGCTGTGCTCAGAGTCAATAAGGTCCTGAGCTGGGTGGCATGAGATGAGGTCTCTTGCCACATCTTGGGGTTTTGGATGGCAGTTTGACAAAGTGTCTGGCCCAGGTGATGTGGAATCCCAGAGAGTGGATGCCATCTCACCCACCCTTTTCCCCACATCCCTGTGCTTAGCAAAGCGCCCTGTGGCACCTGGAAGAGTCTCAGTGTGCATGAGTGGGTGAGTGGGTAGGTGGATGGATGGATAGTGGATGGGTGGACAGACAGATGGAAGGATGGGTCGATGGATGGACAGGTGGATGGAAGGGTAGACAACTGACAGATGCACAATGAACAGATGAATGAGCTGAAAGATGGAGGCCAAGTCATTATCCCTCTCCCTTTAGCTGCACCACTCCCTCATCATCACATTTGCCTGGCCACACTGGTGAGAACCAGCTGTGTCCGCTCCACTCCACAGTCCACACAGAAGAGAAAACCACAGACACCTCAAGGACCAGCCCCACTGCCACCAGAGTCCACGTTCTGAATGACCGTCTCGCTCTTCCTCCTCAGCCTGCCAAGTGCCTTTGCCCATTCTCATTCTTGGTGACGATTTTGCTTTCTGCTTTCTGCAGAAAATAGAGGCGCTCATGCACATTCACCTGTTTACTACACGCACGCTGCAGGCTACATTCCTGTCCCCAGAGGTGACCGAGAACATGCCCACATGTGACTGACTGCTGCGGCAAGCCCTTCTCACTGACACTCGCTATGGTTATTTGCCCCTTGTGCACCATCATCATGTGACAGGTTGCAATCTTCCCCACACAGGGAAAGAAAGTCCCCTCCTCCTCCCCACAGCTCCTTCACCCTACAAACCCAAGTCCCTGCTTCCTTTGGAGCAAAACTTCCTGAGTGAGTTTTCTACACCAGCACCCCCCAGTTCCACTGCTCACATCTTCTCTCAGTCCCATCTCAAGTCGGCTTTCCTGGGCATCAGCCCCCAAAACCACATTTGTCAAGGCTTTCACTTCCAAGATATTGAAAACACGATGGCCAGTTTCTAGTCTGCATCTGACCTGCCCCTTAGCAGCACAGGACGCAGATGATGGGCGACTCCTCTCTCACCTGCATCACCCCATCCCTGGCTGGCTTTCCTACTCTGCTGGAAATTTCTTCTAAGTCTGTGTTCCTGGTTCTCATACATCTCTCTCACCTTGGCACACTGATGGGCTCCAAGGCCCAGTCCTTGGACCCTTCTCTTCTCCGGCTACACTCACCATCTGAAGGTTTTAAAATACCATCAGATGGTATCGAAAATACCACCTATAAGTTGACAACCCTCAAGTTATGGCTCCATCCTCACTTTTCCTCAGAATTCCAGTTGCCCTGAGACAGGCCCCACTTCTGGACATTTAATACCTAGTTCAAGTCTGACAAGGCTGTAAAGGGACCTCTCTTTTCCCACATCACCCCCAGATCTGCCTCTCTTGAGATCTTCTCCCTCCGGACACACATCTCTCCTCTATCTCCTGAGAGCCCAGCACTCAGCCTGAACCTGAGGGGCACCTGTAACTCTGCTCTTCTGGTCTGCCCCACCCACTCCAGCTGTGAACTCCATCTGCTCTGCCTTTAGCAGGCACCTAGAACCTGCCTCTGCCAGCTCAGTGCTCCCACCTCGGCCCTCCCACTTCTGTCCCAGCCTCTCTGTTGGGGTTCCTGCAGCGTAAAAGCCAAGGTTCTCCTGGCCCCTGGGCCTGGATGACCTGCACCCTCTGCTCCTGGGCATTTAGTTTTCATGTCTCTTATTGCTTGTTCTGCTCCAGCCACAAGTGTACCTGCTGTCCCTTGAATGTCCAGCTCCCAGCTCAAGAACTCTGCTGGCCATTCCCTCTGCAGGCACACTCTCTCCCAGCACTCCCATGGCACTTGCCTCCTCAGAGCCGCTTCCCTGAGGAGGTCTCTTTAAATTGGGGTCTCTCCCTGGCTCTTCCATCCCCTTGACCCACTCTTGCATGTCAAGCTGAGAGGCCCCAGCTGTCATCATCGTTGATCATTGTCCTCTGCCTCCCGCCCCCAGAATATGATCTACAGGAGAGCAAGGGCCAGCATGCACCCCACATCAGGAACATAATGAAGAGGTGCATCATTAGTGAAGGAATGTAGGTGAAGATAGAAGCCTCTGTGGGCGTGGTCACTGACTGAGCCCTAGGTCCCCACCAAGCCTTAAAGGCAGGCTCAGGGGTTGCTTCCCTCCGCAGGAAGGTAGCTGGGCCTCGGAGCCGTGACTCCAACAGCACCTGGCAGGCGGCCAGCTGGCTGCAGAGGGTGGGCAGCACCCTCAGGGTATTCAGGCTTCTGGGGTGTCACCAGGAGACCTCACCGGGTTGAGGGCCAGCTCTGCGTCCATCGCTCTGCACCATCACCTCATATCCACTCCCCACTTTTCTTCCCTGCTGCAGGTATCATGACCACCATTTTTATGGAGGGACCAAAGTACCCACCCAGGGCTGTAGTACACGTGGGCCATGAAGCAGGGGTTCTAAGAGACCTTCCCCATTCCCACACTCTACCGTGTGCCTTCTGAAGGTGGGTGGGAGGCATAAGAGGCAGCTGTAAGGGGAGCAGGGTGGCCTGGGTGGCCATTCTGGGAGCATTGCTGATCGCTCCAGGTGAGTGACCTCCCCTTGCTAGCTGGAGCCGGCCTTGGAGTATTTACACCATAGGAATTGGCAAAGGGTACACTGTGTGGCTGGGTTTCTCCTGGGAGAGAAGGTCAGAGTTCACCAGCACACCCCTGCCTGGCTGCCTCAGCTCATCGCTCAGGGTGACCCCTAGGGCTGATGGCGGCAGGGCGTGGGGCAGATCAATGAGACTGAGGTGGGATAGAAAAACAGGGAAAATTTGGGGGACATGGGAAGGAAAGGGCTTCCCACCCTGGGATCTTGTTTGAGTCTTATCAGCTGAGAATTCCAGCAAAATGAAAAGAGGAAAACCTGCTGTGAGACCCGCCTGCATAGGAACCACTTCTTCCTGAAGAACCTCGCTTATGGACTACAAATAAAGTTAGCAGACCTAGGCAGGATAAAAGATGGAAAGTTTGGGGGACATGGAAAAGGAGAGAAGCCCCCACTCTGGAATCTGATGACATCTCCCACCGACTGAAAATCATCAGCTTTAACTCAAGGAATCTGCTCACAGCCCTGATGGGTTGAGAGCCAACAGCACCTACCTACCAAGATCAGTAAAGTCTGCCAATGAGACAATTCCCGTCTTCCTAGGGGCTCTCAAACAATTGTATCAGAAACAACAAAGTCCCTGAGTGTCTATGACTTTTGAATCTAACATTACTAACATCCCTCTCCAGTCCCCAAGCCCAACAACACTGTTGTTGTTAGGTACCATCAAGGCTTGGTCCAACTCATAGTGACCCTCACAGGGTCACTCATGGCTGAGTGTTTCGGGATTGCTTCGGGAGCGGATTGCCACATCCTTCTCCAATTTTTGCAGTTCTGGGGATTGAATCCGGGTCCTCAGAGAGTGCGGAGCAGCGCTCTACCAACTGAGCTAAACCCCAGCCATAGCTTAAACATACACTCCCTGAAGGCACCTTACGATTTAACTCACACAAGAAAATGCTTTAGGGTAAGAGGAACAGGTAAACTAGCTCATGTTGCCTTTCTTCTAGTAAAATTTTGACTGTACTTAATTTTTAAATCTTGTTTAATCTTTAGCCCTAGTTAAGAAAAAACAAAACCATATATATGTATATCCATTGAAAAGACACCCCGGGGCGACTCTCTCTCTAGATGCCTGTGCTCACTCTGAGGTGTGTACCGTCTCTTACCCTTTACCTAGTAAATTTCCAACTGCTTCACTCTCTTCCTGACTCACCCTAAAATTCATTTTTGCAGCTGAGCCAAGGACCCAGCCTTCATCTGAGTGGAGGTCCCAAAAAAGTGGAACTCTTCAGGTTAAGGCATAGGAGAGCTGGACTGCAGCCCTCATTGCAGGTGACAATACCAGCCATGTTGTCTGCAGTGTGTGACATCAGCCTTTTAAAATAGCACAATTCCAGCAGCTAATGTAGAGCCCCTGCTTGGAACCCTGCTCAGAGGGGCCTGAGATGGGGTCTGTGCCCTTGGGGGTCTCTGGTCCAGCAAGGCTGCTGCTGTAGGCAGTGACATGGCACCTGAAAGGTACAGAGCTCAGGGGAGGTCACTGTCCATCCCCTGGCAAGGGGACACAGGCCATGCAAGGAAGGAGTCCAGGGAGGGTGGCTGTGGCTGGACCTGAGGATGTGGCGGCTGGAGATCCAAGTGGCAGTGCCTGGCACCTGCCATTTGCCCAGCCAGCTCCCTGTCCACTCTTCCCCCTGTCTCTGCTCCAAGAGGCTGACCAGGGTGAGCTGGCCCCTTTGCCTTCTGGCTTCCGGTGGCTGAAGGGAAGAGTCTGGGCTCTTATCTCCTGGGCTAGCTGTCCGACCCAGGTGGACCTGGCCTCCTCGCACAGAGGCTGCTCTATGACCCCTCTCCTTCTGGCTGCTGCTTCCTCCTCTTGCCGCCAGCCCCACGGTTCCTGCACCATCCTTGCTAGTCCTTCTACCCACCCTCCAGACTCTCCTGGAACCATTCACGAGTAGGCGAGCCACCTGCTGCCTGCTGCTGACGACATGCCGTGGATGGAAGGGCTCCTCCTGTCCAACGAGCAGATGATGGGGTTCTGAGACAGCTGGGCCTGCAGCTCCTGCAGTCTGGTGGCTGTGCCCTTACACCTGGACCCCAAGCATAGGCCCCACTATCGCCACTGTTGACGAAGCCTGGGCAGGGCCTTCAAGTCTAAGTAACTTGTGTGCCAAAAGACAGGGGCCAGGCAGGAGGACCCACTATCTTCAAGAGGTTCCCCCAAGGGTTACTCCTCGTATCATGGGGCCAGCCAGCTCCACCCAGCCTGTGTGTGCGGTGCTGGGCAGGGCAAGAGGGTCCAGGCGCAGTGGTGGCAGGGTCAGGAGAGCTGGAAGTCTGGCTGCTGCTGAGCCCCTCCCCCATGGCCTGGCCCAGTTCCCTCTGCACAGTCCCTGCCTGGCTCTGCCTGCTCTCAGGACTCCAGGACAATTAAGCTAATTGCTCTCAGACTCCTCACCCCTGAAGAGAGGGCACCACATGCCCGAGGTCCACAGGCCAGGCTGCAGTGGGCGGCTGGGCACTGGGCCATTTCTCCCCGCCTCTGGGCAACTCGACTTCCAGGCAGGAGTGGGAAAGGGAGCGGGGGGAGGGCAGCCCTGCCAGCCACTGTTAGGTGTGCCACCACCTAAGCACCTAAGCAGGTCTGCGACCTGCCCCGAGGGGCAGTCCACCCTCACAGCTACCCACAGCCCACCTAATCCTCCCGGTGACCCAAAGAGGCAGATCCCAAGGCCAGCGGCCATGTGCTCAATGAGCCGGAAGCTCCCCACCCCAACTCAAAGTCAGAGACCCTGCAAAGTCTCCCCGGCCCCACCCCGCCCCATTCATCCCGTGAATGTGGCCAGTACACGGACATCTGGAGGGCTGATTCAGGAAGGGGTTTGGGACTGGGTATTGGGGACATCAGCCATATGTGCCCTGCATTGGAGACTGGGATAGGATGGGTTCACTTCAATTTCCTTAGCTCCAGTCAGAGGTAAGGGCAGAGCAGAGTGTCACCGGGGCAAGAGAAGGGCAGGTGCCTGCTCTGGGCATCCCTGGTCTGGTCAGCGGCCCTATCTGACCCTGTGGAATTCAGGATCCAGAGGGGAGGCTGGTTCCTACAGGCGGGGGTAGGTCTGGGCTTCAGTCTCTGGGCCCCCATGACTCAGTCAGTGACCTCACTGTTTGGATCTCCCCAGCCTGGAAGCACGGATGAGCCCACCCCTGCCCCCACCCCAAGCTGTGCACATGTTGGGCAGGGCTGTCTCTCTGGACCCGACCGGGGACTCTACATCTTTGGCTCTGGCTGCAGTTTGAGCAGAGGAAATTCTCCACAGATTTCCACATCTGAGAACAGCGGGAGGCAGCAGGAGACCCAACCCAGCCGGCCAGATGCTTTCCCTACCTGCACCCCATGACTACTGACGAGGAGCATCCTTTGGTCATGCCACTCATGGAGTGGAAACCTGCCTTCCAGAAACTTCCACGGGACACATGGGTCTGCATGTGAGATGCCAAGAATCCATGACATGTCTTGGTCATTCCAGGAAGCGGGTGTTGTGATCCTCCCCAGCTTACTGGGGAGAAACTGCAGGTAAATGGCCCTGGTGGACCTGAGTGCAGGACAGGCCTCTTAATTGGCACCTGCTGTTCCCAGAGCATGATGGTGATGACATTGTCCCTTGCTTAGCACTGACAGCCACCTTGCTTTTTGACACCCACCTGCAGAGGCACACGTCAAGGGATAATGAAGTTTGGGGAAAGGAAGGATTATTGAAGAGGAACAAAAATTAAGCTGGAAAACATGTTGATGTCAAAGGACAGGGCCTGATATGCATGGCCCATTGTCCCCAGTGGGCCCTGAGCCAGGGGTCTGCTCTTGTGCCTGCCGTGGCTGCTGGTTGCCTTGGTTGTGGGCAGGTTTCCTGTTGTGACCCAAGGGCTCTGCGCAGGTGGAGCCTGAGCTCTCTACCTCCAAGGAGGAACCAGCCCCGCTCCCAGACCTGTGACCACTGACCCAGCGGCTTTGAGCTGAGAGGGGTCTGGAGATCATTTTGTGCACTTTGTTAGATGCTAGCTTGCCCGGTCATCCTGCTGCCGAGTGCTTCAGGGTGGGCATCCTTTGAGTCTGTGCTAGCAGGAGAGTGAGCAACAGGGTGAACTTGTCCACTAAACATGTACCACATGCCTGCTGGTGCCAGGTTCCAGGTGTCTGGAGCACACCAGCAACCTGGGGCCTGTCCTTAGGCAGTAGTCACCTCCGCAGAGCCCCACTAAGTTGAAGATACAGGATCTGATTGGCTCTCAGGGCTAACCAATTAAGCTTCTCTACTATATTTGGGGGCTGGGATTTAGCTCAATTGGTAGAGCCCTGGTCTGCAGTCTCTTAGGTCTCAGGTTCGATTCCCAGCACTGCAGAAAAGGGAGAAGGATGTGGCAATCCACTCCTGAGGCAATCCTGAAATAATCAGCCATTGAAAACCCTATGAGGGTCGCTATAACTTGGATACCACTCAACGGCACACAACAACAACTATGTTTGGCTCAGGTTAACATCCGAACTTCTAGTGTGGCCAAATGACAGGAGGCTGCTCCTGTCTCAGCGTGGAGCATTGCTCCGTGGTTCCCAGAGGGGCTCCCTGTGTGAAGGAGAGGGGCTCTGTTTGCCTGGGCCCGGGTAGATATGGAAGTGATCTACCATGAGAGTAGGAGGAGCTGCCACGGTGCCAGAAATGGCCTCCCTAGGGCTCTGTGGATCCAGGATGAGGCTGGGGCTGCCCCAAGGTGGAGGTGTGAGCAGGAAGGGAGGCCGGAGGCCCTACAGGGCCCCAGCTCATTTCCCCTCCCCAGGTTCTTGTTTTGTGACTCAATTGCTTCCTCAGCCCAGACATAGGACACTTCCATGGCTCGTGGCTCCTGGTCCCCAGTTTCACGGCAGTGGGCACTGGGAAAGCGAGCATCCCTGTCAGGTAGGAGCAGAGACTGCCACCCAGCCTGGACACCCCAGAGAGCTGAGCAGCAGCCAGTGTCAGGAAGGTGAGTGAGGCCAGGGAGGCAGGGCGCCCCATCTGCACTGGAGACCCCATCCCGCTTTCTGCCCTCAGCTGCCCCGGAAGGATGGCAGCCAAGGAAACAGCCTCCTCAGGACAAACCCCCAGCAGGACAGTTGCAGCGCTCCTCTCAACTTCCCAGTGGCCTCCCGGGAGCTGGGTGTGCAGAGGGCCCTGCAGGTCAGGGTGTCGATGCCAGATGTGGTGGTGGCTCTGGCTGGGTAGGGTGTCCTGGCTCAAATGGCTCAGGGTGGAGTGAGGCGAGTTCTGCTACAGGGACCTCTGCGAGGAAGGCCTGCATTTTAGCATCTGAGCCTAACGGAACATTCTAGAACCTTAGCTGCGGAGGGTGGAGTGTACAACCACAAGACCACAAGCTGAGCTGCTCAGGCACACGTCAGGCGCTCAGGACCAGCTCAGTGATGCTGAGGACTGCGGCAACAGCCACTGCTGAATGCAGGCTTGGGAGCACTTGGCGCTGAGCCAACCAATAAAAAGACATCGTTCCTTTCAATTGCCAAATAGCCCCCTGGACTGGGATTCTCCCTGCCAGGAAGGAAAGTGTCGTGAGTCACTTGCTCACGCGCACAAATGTGGTAGGATTTGCACCCAGGCCTGTCTGACTCTGGAAGCCATGGAGGCTGCACTCTGCCGCCGGGGAGGGGCAGGCGCAGTGGCACCCTCCATCCTGCTGTGCGGACCGTGGCTCAGCAACCCACCAGGTTCCCAGGCCCTCATGCAGGATGCTTCCTGCAACATGACACAGGATGCCTGCCGTGGGAGCCTCTGTGGGAGCTGGCTGGGCCATCCCTGCCCCCCACCCTCCATCCGGGGAAGCAGTAGGGTGCTCAGGGGAAGGCCCTGCCCATTTCTTTGGTGGAAATGCTCCCAGTGTGGCTGGTTTTGAGATGGAGCCCAAGGTCACTGATGGTGCAGTTGGGGAGGTGCACAATCTGGAGCTTGTCCTGTGGGATGGGGAGGGGTGGACAGACGGCCACTGCACCTTCCTTGCCGAGCATGAGGCCTGGGGAAGCCCAGAGAAGGGGTAGGAGGCCAGTGGAGCTCCTGGGGAGATGGGGCCCTTTGGAGGCTGGGCATGATCCATCTGGGCAACTTGTTCCCTCTGCCCCTGCAATCCATCCCTGCCCGACAGCCAGTTTCATACCTTATTAATTAGGGCTGTTGGACGGCCCGTCACACTGCACATTACTCTATTCAGGGCCCATTAGGTCCCCCTGTTCCGGCCCCTCCCCATCCCCACACAGGATCTGGCACCCAGGCTGGCCCACATCCCGGAGGGCTCAGGTCGGATGGGTGTCGGTCCCCATTCCCAGGATTTCAGGGCTGACATAATCAGGGTCCCCATATGTGAGCTGGACCCCAAAGCCCAGTCACTTGGCAAGTTCAGCCCCTAGGCATCCCATGTTCTACTTGTCTTCAGCAAAGATGGAGAGGTGGGGGCTGGGGCCCATGGTCCCTGCCTTCTCCCCTCTGCCAGAACTTTCCATCTCCCCACCCCACCCTCTTCTCCTTTTCCTCTGGGCCATAGCTTCTTAGTTTCCCAGAGGGCCTTGGGCTGACCACAATGGTATGAGGACCCATGGCCCAGTGTGGGCCGCTGAGTGGGTGATGGCCAGGCCTCCATGGATGGTGGGTGATGGGGTTGAGTCATTCTCCCTGGGGGGCCATGGGCAGGCTGGCAACTATAAGGCCTGAGTGCAGAGCCTGCTCCAGGCCCCAGAGCCGAGCCTGGGTTCCCACTGAGCTGACATTGGACCTAACACCACCACCTGGCACACGCCGAGTCCCTGCCCCTCGGCCCAGGCCTGGCCTGGGGCAGGTGGCCACCCTCTGGCGCTGGCTTCTCTTCCCCAGGAGGAGGACCTTCTGTGGCTGTTGGGCCTCTGGCCTGGTATCCTCATCTGTACTGTGAAGGCCAGTGGTGACAATGACAGGAATCTGAAAGAGGGCAGGGCCCAGGAAGCCGCACGCTTCATGGGCACCACGGGCTCCGTGTGCTGTCTGTGCTCCAATGTCCTCTGTGGGCTCCATGGCCTCCGAGTGTTATTGGGAGCAGAACTCAGGACCTCTGAGCTCTGAATAGGAAAATGCCCTCTATCTCCCTCTCCACCCTCCTTCATGTCTGCCTGTGTAGCACCTCCACCCCTCAGGTGGCCACAGGCCCTGGGCATGAGTGTGACCCAAGACCCGTCACCAACAGAAACCTTGGATCCACCATGAGGCAGCTACCAGTACCTGCCTGTCATCACCCACGTGCCAACTCTGGGCCCGAGTCTCTGACCCGGTTGAGAAGCTACGGATTCAATGTTACACACACATACCTGTTTTCTCTCTTCTGATTACTGTTTCAATACCGCTGTTTTCCCTGGTAATCTCACGAGTCCTGTCCTATGCATTTAGGACCATTTCAGATGAGATCGGGGGCATGGCCAGAAACTTAACAGAAAGGGCTACCGTGCTTCACCAGATGCCAAGGGGGTTGAGACACAAGACATGTAGGAACTGAGGGGCCTCCCCGCTGTAATGACTGAAAGACACCCAGAGAAGAGCCTGGCACCTGGCCAGGCCACCCGCCCCAGCCTCTCAGCCCAGCTCAGCTCCTTCATGCTTAGGTTGGGCACAAATCTCAGCTGCAAAGTCCCAGGCAAGGGGATGGATTTTCACACGATTAGGCAGTAATTCCCTCCAAGCTCACTGCATGCCAATCAGAAATAATAAGGCATCTCCCCAAATCCTCTCCGCCCATCATCTTCCCACTACCTGACTGTATCCTGCCTGGGAAGTACCTAGGAGCTCTGTGGCCTGGTCGGGCCGGGAGAGCAGGGCCTGAGGCAGGTGGGAAGAGGGTCATTCTGCCTGTCAAGCCCACAGAAACATGGCCACAGGTCTCACCTGCAGGGTCCCTGCACAGAGCAAGGCTGGTAGGCTGGGCTGGGCCCTAAGCCTAGGTGGGATTTCTGAGCTGGGCAGACTGTGGGGTGGATGAGAGCTGCCTTTGGGGTCAGCGAGGGAGAAAGGTGAGCTGGGGCCCCAATTCTAATTCCAGTGAGTAGTGACCTGAAACTGTATTTCACCTGGGGCCGCTGGGCTCTGCTGTGGTCTGACCTGCAGCTCTGGGTATGGGCATGTGTGCGTGCAGGCACCACACAGAAATGGTACCGGGTACTGGGCAGCTCCCCTCCAGGGACAGGCAGAGGTATGGTCAGCAGGACATGGTGCCCATGGCTGAGCAGACTGGTGAGACTGCCAGGGACACAGGGTTGGAGACCCCTGAGAGTGGGGAGGAGAGGAGGGGCGCTCGGGGACACAGGATGGCCACAAGCATGGGAAGACAGCACCCTAGCCTGAGGGTTGGGGAGGTGCTGAGGAGGCAGGGCCAGCCCTTGGCAGGGGCCCTCAGTACTCACCACGGGCTTCCCCCCATGACACAGACGTGCAGAGGAGCTCCACAGAATGCAACCCTGGCCCCAGCGGCCAAGGTTGGGGAGGCCTCAGACCCAGTATGTGGGTCACCAAGGGTCGTGCTCCTGCTCACTGAGCCCTTCTGTCTCCAGGAGGACAAGGAGCCCGGAGGAGGCCGGCCGCTCTGCCCATGGCCACAGCTCAGCCAGCCCCCCAGGGAAGCTGCCCATCCTGGGGGTGTAGCTTCCAAGACCCCTGAGGGCTGCCAAGGGCAGGGGCAGGCGGGAGAAGCCAGAAGAGGGATCAGAAACCAGAGGGAGGGTCCCAAGCAGGGCCCAGCCCCAGATGACCCGTCACTGGCAATTCCTAGTGGCACCTCAATGCAGCCCTTGACTCCTGTCTCAGTCAAGAACTATGGGCTGAAAGCCCGCAGTTTGGACAGCCCCTGCCATCTCTGGGGTCCTGTATCACAGTGAAAAGCACCAATGGCAAGGCTGAGTCCCAGACAGGCTCTGTGCAGAGATGCTCTGCTATGGCCCAGGCCTCCTCCCTCCCTCCAATCCTGAGGGCGTCAGCCACCTCCTCCAAGAAGCCTTCCAAGCTCCCCCTCCACACATCTACTTTTTCCTCATCCTTACTCCTCAGGCCTCCTGAGACACATCTGGGAATGGTTAAGTGGGAATACCCACGGCATTCTGGCACATGCATGGCATCTCGGTATGTACTCTAGGGAGGGCCAATGGACACTTGGCGCTTCTCAGAAAGGGCAAGAAGCCAAAGCCCTCTCCTGGAGTGGCCTTATGAGGACAAAGCAGGGGGCCAGCTGTTGAGAGGACTGCTCAAGGCAAGGGGACTCAAAGAATGCACTCAGCCCCTGCCACTCTCTCCCAGGGTCCCCTGACAGCTTCTTTGCACCCCCAGGGCAAGCCCTGTGCCAGGCATGGCGACTCCTCACAGCTGTTTCCTGCACATTCATTAAGGAATATTAGCATTATTAATGGCCCATGGTCCTCATTTAGCAAATGGAACAGGATATTAAGCATGGTGCCCAGGACATGATGCTGGTCAGCAGGGTGGGGATAGCAGACAGGTTTGGGGCTCTGTTTGGAGGTTGGGCAGGTAGGGCCCACCTTGGGTGCAGCCCCAGGGCCCAGGTGTTCCCCTCTCCCTCCCACAGGGCCCTCAGGCTCCCAGCTGCCACCTCCTAGCTACGGTGAGCTCTGGGAACGCACACTCCAATGAGAATTTGCAAAATGCAATTAAAAGGGTAAATTTCCCAGCGATGAAGATTACATAATGTGTCCCACAGCCAAACACCCACCCACTGGGATCTGGTTTGAGAGCTGTGGGTTTCTCTGTTGTTTGGGATGACTCCTGAACGACCTCCTTTTGTGGGGACAGTGGGAGTTGGCAGTCTGGCAGTGTCTCGGGGGCAGGAGACTTCAAAGGGACAGAGTCCCCGGGTGCTAGCGCCTGGCCACGTGTCCACACGTGGTGGTGTCCATAACTCTCAGCCCTGCGCCTGGGACACAGGGAGGGCCCCATCTCATGCTGAGATCAGGTTATGCTCCTCAAGGTGTAGCCTGGGGACCAGCAGCCCCCCACCCTGGAGGAGCTCCCAGATGTGCAGATTCTCGGGCCACACTGTGACCTATGACTCAGAACCCGTGACTTCAGAGAACTGCCACTCTGCTGAAACCACAGATGCCCTGGGGCCAGGCCTGACCCTGTGGCCCCTGACCCAGTGGGGGCCACCTTGGTGTGGTGAGCGCAGCTGTGTAGCAGGAAAGAATTGGGCAGGGCAAAGTGCAGAGGGAAGACAGTCCCACCCTGGGGATTGACCTAGGAGGACAGTTGTTCAGGAGCACCTGGGGCAGTGCTCATGGGTGGACACTGGTGTTTCCATCCACAGGGGCCAGAACAGAAGGGGGCCTTGAAGAGGGCCCGGGGCCAGTTCAGTGCCCATGGGACAGTTGTGTGGCACCTTTGCTAGTGGGCAAAGTTTGGTGTCCCTGAGCACCGTGAGATTACAGCAAGGTGACCCCATCTAGTCCTGCAGACAGGGTGGCTAAGGGCACTCTGTGTATCTGGACAATGTCACGGGTTAGCCGCACTAGCTGGCCTAGAACCTGGGCCCCAGCAGGGGGCAGCAGGGGGCAGCAGGAGCCTGTTTCTTTTCTGTCTGTGCCCTGAATGTCTGATCTGTCCACCACCTAGCCACCAGGCTGCGGGTGCAGCTGACACCAGCTAGGGACTAGGTGGCCACAGCAGTGTCTTATATGGAGCTGGGAGAGGAAGAGGAGGAGAGAGGGTGGGTGGGGCCCCAGGGGAAGAAGCCACGGCCATCCTGCATCATCCCCTCTGTAAGGGACACCGTTGCATCAGCCACAGCTGCCTTCCCTAGGGCAGGGCTGCCCTGCTTGGAGCTGCCCCTAAGGCCCAGGGCTCACTGGCATAGGTGGGTGGTTCGTCTGGGCCACAGAGGGAACCCCAGGGCAGGCTGAGCCCCCAGACTCACAGTGAACCCCTTCCCAGCGGCAGGAGCCAGGCTTCCAGAGGCACCTGGGCAACAGGCTGGTCACAGGCCTGGCCATTGCAGTTATTCCCCAATGCAGCAAGGACTTGGGGACTCATAATGTCACCTCCACCTCCCCCCAGGATCTGTGTGTGGCCATTCCCTGCCACCCTTTCCCCAAGAGTTGGGAAATCATCCCCACAGGCCCTTAAAATCCTCGAGAGGACTGGACCCCCAGTTTCCCTCCCTGCACTGTGGCCAGAGCAGAAGTGGAGGACTTGGAGTCATGGAGGCTGGTGTTGGGCCCCCAAGTCTGGAGTCCATCCCATGGCCCCGGACAGGGGTGCACCTCACCCTGCTGTTTTCAGGGGTGGCCTGGCTGAGGGGCAGGAGAAGGGAAGGTGCCAGGACTTGCAGTCCACCCTGTGTCTGTGTCCCCAAATAGCCCATCCCTAAGCAGGTGGGTAGGGCTGGGATTTAGCTCAGTTGGTAGACTACTGCTCTGCAGTCTATGAGATCCCGAGTTCAATTCCCGGCACCCCAAAATGGGAGAAGGATGTGGCAATCCACTCCCAAGGCAATCCTGAAATAGCCATTGAAAACCCTATGAGGGTCACTATGAGTCAGTCACGACTTGACGGTGCCTAACAACCGCAAGCAACAGGTGGGTAGAGCAGCCAAGAGCCTCAGGAGCTGGGGCCTAGGTTTGCCAGGTGTCATCTGGAGGGCTCTGGCTCTGAGTCAGGGGTGACTCTTCCTAGGGAGTAGTGGCCTCTTTCTAGGAGACAGCTGCCACAGGGGGCCAGTGTGGACAGTTATCCACACATACTGCTACAGCTGGACCTGTAATGTCCCCAGAGTCCATGTGTTGAAGGTTTGCTGGCCAACTATGGTGCTCCGGGAGACCGTGGAGCCCTTGGGACAAGGCGGCTGGTGAGAGGAAGTTAGGTCATTGGGCCATGGCCTTGAAGGGGGTATTGGAACCCCTACCCCTTCTGTCCCCCTTTGCTCCCTAGCTGCCCTGGAGGGGGGAGATTTGCCCCTTGTCACGCTCCTTGCCATAACATCCATCTGGCCTCCCACAGTCCCAGAGACCACAGAGCCAACTGACCATGGGCCCCAGCTGAGATTTGCCCTTCTGCTCCTGTCAGGAATGGCACCATGATGCTGGGAAGATGCCTAACACATGACAAAAACTGGATCCCTCCATGGGGGCTCAGGAGGGCCTTGTGTGGCCCTGGGGCCTAGCACACTCAGCCACACACCCCTGAACTCTGTGACACTTGCCTGCCCCAGGTCTGTCGGTGATCCAGGCCCTCATTCTGCTCACAGCCTTCTCTCAGCTCCCAGAGGTGCCCTGTGCTGTTCTGAACCCCAGCAAGGGCCTCGGGATGCACGCTAACTCTGGCGTGTACACAGGCTCACATATTCGTGCTCCCTGTGCACACACTTACACAGGGCATCTCTTGTGCACATGCTTGCACAGCTTCCCATGCACACACCTGCACGGTGCATGCCTTATGCACACACTCATACATGTATTCCCTGGGCACATACTCATAACACGGTCCCTATGCACACGAGATGCTAGTAGCACCCCCACAGAGACAACTCAAAATGTCTCTGGTCCCATGCCTCATGTCCTGCCCCCACCTGCCTATCGGCCATGCCTGCTCCTTGCCCAGCCACCACCCCAGAAGCCACCCGGCCATGCCCGGCCTCAGCATCTCCTTTGCTTCCAGCCAAGCGGCCGGCGCCTGCCTGCACAGGAGGGAGGGGGGAGGCGACAGTTCTTTTCCCGGTAGGCGCCTGGCTCATGGAAGAGGCGAGTGTGGATCTAATCTTCAGCTGATTAAATGTCCCTCATTAATGAGTTTCTTTAATTAATGAAGTTTTTGGGTCTGCTCCACTTGCTTTATTCCAGCCACACTCTGCCTCCTCAGCACAAAGCGGGGCCATTTCCTCCCGGGTAATTGAGGGAGCTGCGGCCCGTTCTTGCCGACGCTGCACTTTGCTGATTGCGCCTGTCAACTTGGGGATGACAACTCCATTTTTAAACATTTTCTTCTCCAGAAGCCATGAGCACATGTGTGCTGGCACACACCGACGGGGGCTCCTCCCCGGCACCCCATGTGCACCACCTCGGCCACATGCCAGGCCCTCGAGCCTGTGCCCACAGGCAGCTGGAGAGGTGCACTCGAGGGCCTTAGCGCTGGGGTGGGAGGTGCGCTGTCGCTCGATCACGGGGCAGACCCAGGCTCACCCCCTCTGCTGTCCACATGCACACAAACCATGCCTGCACATGTATACCCCCACATGCCTGGATTCTCCACTCGCACCCCTGCGGCACATCTGCTCGCTCCTGCCCCACACTGTGGCCCTGAGCACTCTCAGGTCACTGTGGCACACACAGGTGTGGACATCACATGCACACATCCATGTGTGCACTCCTGAGCTCAGGTGTGCCTGCCCCATGTCACACCCAGGTAACATGGCCACTCCACTGCAACCACCCGAGACATGCATACATCCCCCCACCCTCATCCCTGTGCCACCATCCTGCCCAGACACACTCAAACTGAAGTCCAACACTCCAGCCATAGGCATCCCATATGCAGCTCCCCCAAAACAAGCACTACCCCACCTGAAACATGCCCCACCCCTTGAGCCAGGAGAGCACACATAGCTGAGAACAGGCAGGGCAGGCCCCACCCCCAACAGAAGCACAGTTGGCTGTGGGGGCCCAACATGACCCTAGGGCCACCTGTTGTCTAAATGGCCTCTTAGCCCTGCTGGCTAGGCACCCGCTCTGGGCTCCTGGGCCTGGTCACAAAGAACTCTCTGAATTAAAAGCATTTATCTCCTCCTGCCAGAGAGGATGCTGGCCTTCCTCACGAGGCTGGGCAGTTGGGCCAGGGAGAGGGTGGTTGGCCTGCGGGGGACACAGGGCGGCAATGGGCTGGGGACTGAATGGAACAATTCTTTAAGACAGGAATTGGACCCCTAATAACCAAGAGAAAGCAGCGAACCTTTCCACAGCCAAAGTGAGACCTGATGCCAGGAGATGGCTGCAGATGTCCTCACAGCGATGGTCTTGGCGGGGCTGCCAGTTTGTGCCATGAGGATGTGTTAGCAACTCTTCCTCTCTGTCAGACCAGGCAGGTCTCACTATACCCATGGTCCATTGGGGAAACTGAGGCCAAGAGAAGCCAAATAAGTCTCGAAGTCCCCCTGCCAGCAGGTGGTGAGGCCAGGTCCGAGCACAGCTCTTCCTGCTCCCACCTGCACCCCATTCCAGGCCCTCCCGGGCTGCTCCTCACAGGGCATCCCCCGAGGGTCATGCTCGCCCATGTGGCTCTCCCACCCAGCTCTGAATGCCACACGGCCTTTTACCAGAACCATCCTGCCTGTTACCTTCACAGACCGCTCACCTCACCTGTGAGGCACACAGGTGTGGAAGCCGAGACTGAGAGCTGTGAGACCCTCACAGTCACGCAGCTCACTCACGCAGAGTGGAGCCTGTCTCCATGCTATGCCCTTCCTCAACTCTGAGCCCAAGTTGGCTTGTGGTTGGCAGAAGACAAGTCCTGGCCCTGGGGAAGCCAGAGCACAGCCTCCGCTGAGGTGGCTCCAAGGAGTCTCAGGGCCAAGGTGCTGTCTACCTGCCAACTGCCCAGCCGCCCAGCCGTGTCTCCAAATGCTGTGTGTGGGACAGACACAACGGGCGAGGTCTGGGCACCTGCTGCACGCTGGCCCTTTCACCCACAAGAACTGCAGAGCTCATGAGGTCACAGACAGCATGACAGTCCTAAGCTTTGCACTAGGGGAAACTGAGGCTCAAAGAGAGAGAAGGACTGTCCCAAGGCTCACAGGACACAGTGTGGTAGACTCCTCACCACACTTGAAGCCCTGGACCAGCACTTCCCAAAGTGTGTGTGATGGAATACCAGTCTTCTGGAATCTTTGAGAAAAGTGCCCATGGCCAAACTTGCAAAGGCAGTGCCATCCCCTGAATAGGCCTGAGGCCTCCTGCTGCAAAGAGCAGCGCTGAACTGTGCAGATCCTGCACTGCCCACACTGTGCCAACCTGGAACTGCGTGTCTGGAAAATGGAGCTGGACAACAGGCTGGGGTGTGGATTGGGTCCCTCAGAGGACAGCTGGCTGTTGCTGGCAGAGGGTACCTCCTGGGTAACACCAAGGACCTTGCTGAATGATGCAGGGGACATAGGTACCCTGAGCTGTGAGCATGCTGGCTGAAGTGCTAGAAAGGGCATCTTGGCAACAATTCCTCAGCCCAGACACCCCAGGGAGCCTTGGAGAGCCAGACTGGCCCTCAGGGCCCCCCAGGGAGGATGGGAGGGAGGAAAGAGGGACTCAGCACCAGGGGTGAGGCTTCAGGCTTGGCTGGGTTCTTCCTGATGGCTTTGAGTTTGTGGGAGAGAGAAGGAAAAGTTGGAGCTGCTCTCATTTTACGATGCTTTTGAAATACTGTCTGGATCAAGGGAAATTAAATATTGCAGCTTTTAACTGCAGCCACACTGAAAACACACCCTTGCAGTAAATAAAAATACGATTTACCACCGTGACACTTTCATTTAACAAAACCCACTGTGCGCCTCATTTGTAATTATTCCCCAATGCAGTGAAGGATGGGCCAGCAGCCTCCCCACCAGGCCCGGCCCAGCCTGGCCGCTGGCCCCTCACTATATCATCCCTCCCCAGGTGGGCAGGTGGCTGTAGAGCCGGTGGAGGGCAGCCCTGTCCGGGGAGGCAGTTGGGCCTTGAAGGTGGTTCATTATGATTGAGGAAAAATCAATCTTTAATTGAATGTATTCTTTGAACAGGCCTTGCTGCCCATGGCTGAACACTAATGGAATTTCCCTTCTAGGCTGCCCTGCTCCTTGCACGACCCCTCCCCACCTGCTGACCCCAGCAGGACTGAGCAGGCCAGGAGAGCACCTGCTCCTGGGCTACAGTGGAACTGTGGGGGGATTTCCCAGAGCAAGGTGCTGGGGACTGTTCCTGCCACGCAGGTAGGGAGGGGTCTGACCGATGGATGGGTGTGTACTGGCCCGTTGGGCAGAGGAGACGCCCCAGCTCTGCAGGCCACTCCCCTCCACTTGGATACATGGCTCCCAGGATGGAAAACAAAGGGGAGGGTCCGTCCGTGGGGTAGGGTGGTCCCGTAGCCAAGGGGCTGTTGGGGGAAAAAGAGCTGGTGATCTCTTGAAGCTCTGCCCCAGCCCAGAGGGAGTGAATCACAGCTGCCTCCTGGGACTGGAATCACAGCAGGAAGGATGGAGCCCTTGCCCCTGAAGCCATGTATTTCATCGGGAGGCAACACCTGGGCCTGCATCCCGGACAGCCCTCCATATGGGGTGAACCTCACCACCTGATAGCCAGTTGCCATCCCTTTGCTGTGCAGCTCCATCCTGTTCTCTGCCACCCAGGCCCATCTTGGGGCCTTGGATTCCCACTGTCCCAGGGGATCTTGGGTCTCAGGAGTCCCTTCTGCCTCCCCAGACCTCCCCCTCTGCCCTTTTATTCTCCACTTGCCAGTGTCCCAGAGCTCCTGGGCTGGCCCACTCCCAGCCTGGGGGCCATAGGCCTGCTGGCACTTTCAGTGGCTACAAGTTGGGCCTTGGCCACCAGAGCCAAAAAGTTCATTCCCAGCAGGGACACCTCTGCTGCAGCCACCAGTGACCCATGTGGCTCTGGGCTGACTCAACACCTCATGCAGGGGCCCACTAAGAGCAGAAATCAGGCATCATCCTCCACCCAGGTCCCCTCACCTGGATGCTGCTCTGCATTAGAGGGTCGGGCTTTCTGGGTAAAAGTCAGGGAATGCCCATGGAGCGCTCCTGCAGGAAGCACTAACTCACAGACAGTCCCCTGTTTTCTGTCTACGATGACCCCCAACCCAGAGTGCTTTGCTCTCACTGGGACTCCCCAGCAGCGGGTCCTACTTGAGGCTACCCTGTTCTATGGGCTATGTTCCACCTGGACAGATCCTCATCCTTCCACTGGAGGACAGGCTGTGGCCCACCCCTGGGAGGTCAGCAAGTGCCCTGTGGCCAGCTCTGCCCACGAACCCCTGTAGAGCCAGAGCAGTCTAAGTGCAGGCCTGGCGCTGGCCACGTGGGGCTCAGCGCCCTGCCTGGGAAGGAGCTGCCCTGCACAGGTGAAGGACATGCTGGGCTGGGGGAGCCAGTGGCCTGCCCTCCCCCTGCCTCTCTGCCAGCCTGGCCACCTCCAGCTACCCATGGGGCAGCCATCCACAAGGGTGCTTGCTGTCAGGGCAGGGCCACAGGTAGGAGGCCCAGGGAAGGGCCTATCCCCACTCCACTGCCACCCTAAGACTTGGATCTTCCAGGGAGGCCATGGAGGGTAAGGGTAAGCGGGGTGCCCATTGTGAGGGCCTGCAAGCCCTCCAAGCACTCCTTCCCCAGTGGCTGGAGGTGAGCCCACCTGTGCTCTCATGATGCCATCGGCTCCCACCTGAGGCCAGGTGATGAGGACCCCCAACAACACTCTGGGGGTGCCCTTGGCAGGGAGCCATCTTTGAACCACAGCCAGGGCCTTACTGTGGACTCAGGACAGGCTGTACCCTGAGAATGCCTTCTGGCCATAGGACGCCTCCTGACCTCCCAGGGAAGCAGCTGACCCCAAGGATCCTGCTCAGGTCTGTGAGGCAGATCCTGTCCCAGCGTCACCAAGCTCCCACGGGACCATGGCACGGAGCCTATGCTCCTCACACTAATGTGCCCCACCCCACTTGAGGTCTCACGGGCATCCTGCTTCAGAGGTGAGGTGAGGGCTGAGCACCTGCGCAGCCACCCCCCATGGCCACACATCTGAGATCACCTGGGAATAATAACCAATGACTGGTGCCTGTATCCCACTCTCGGGGGTCTGATGTAATTGGTCTGGGGTGAGGCTGAGCATGTGGACTTCTAAAAGCTGCTCAGGTGATTCTGAACTAAGCAGGGCCCTTTGGCTCCCGGAGGGGATGGCCCTGCCCCCATTGCCTTTGGCTCTCCTGCTTGGCATCAAACCTGCATGCCGAGGGCCCAGAGAAGGGTCCTCTGGGTGTGGGACACTCTGCCTGCCCCCTCCTGAGCTGGTCTCTGGCAGTCCTCATAGCTGAGGCCAGTTTGCCCTCAGGGGCAGCTCTCCCCACCTATCACTGCTGGGGCATACAGACAGGTGGACCGGGTCATTCTCTGTGGTGGGGGTCCTCCTGCCCCGACAGGGGTTGTGCAGCACGCCTGGCCTCCCCCAGCTAGATGCCAAGAGCACCCTCAAGTTGTGAGAAACTACACTTTCTCCAGGCACTGCCAAGTGTCCCCTGGGGCACAGTGCCCTGCCGAGAACTGGTTTTTGCCCAGTCCCTGGCCACTGCCCACTTTGGACGACACAGCCACGTGGCAGTTTGTTCCGGGTTTGTTCTATGATAGCCATAGGCAAGGCGTTTGGTAAAGTGAGGCCCCTTTTTACCACTGCATTAAACAGAGGTGTGGAGGGCCGGTGGCTCCGTCCTGAGTGGGAACTTCTGGGACTTGAGCTTGGGGTACAGGCTGGGGCTCAGCCTCCACTCCTCCAGCCCCTGAACCCTTCTGATTCAACAGTGTGAGTGTCCTGCTTCTGGGAGAAGCCTCTCAGTTCCCAGGGTTTGCAGGCTAGCCCATGTGTCCTGTGCCAGGAAGCAGCCACTGAGGGGCTGGTTTGTGCTAGATGGTGCAGCACTGGGCCACCTGGCCATGAGGATGGGGCTGTATGCAGCTATGTTCTTGAGTCTCAGCCCTCTGTCTCCAGAGCAGACCCGGAGTCTAAGAAAGCCTGGCTATGAGGGGCCTGCTCCTGTGGCCTGTGCCAGGGGGTGCTGCCTGCTGGAAGCACCTCGCAGAAGCTGTGCTGGGAAAGTGGTGGTCTCCCCTCAGGCTCCGCCCCACCTTAGCAAACAGGGTAGGCAGGCAAATGTCATGAGCAGTGCGGGGAACCCCATGGCCAACCCCTGGGCATGTGTCCCTTCCAGCTTTGCTGTTGTTAGGTGCCATGGAGTTGCGTCCGACTCATAGCGACCCTTATAGGGTTTTCAATGGCTGATTGTTTTCAGGATTGTCTTGGGAGTGGGTTGCCAGGTTCTTCTCCCATTTTTGTGGTGCTGAGAATCGAACTCGGGACCTCAGAGACTGCAGAGTGGCGCTCTACCAACTGAGCTAAATCCCAGCTCTGCTCTAGCTTTAGCAAAGCAAAATCAATACAGACCTCCTTTTGGCCCCTGGGCACAGTAGAGCCAGCTCCTTTGTGTCTGATCTTTAACACCAAGATAGAATCAAAACCAAATGCAGATGTGGGAGGCCCTGCCCTGGCCTCTGGAGGCCTTGGGACCAACCCCGGGCCTGGCCTCCCATCCCTGCAGTGCTCCATCAGGACATTGGCACCAGTGCCATGCAGCTCCAAGGTTGCTCCCTCCCCCGTCTGCACTAAAAGACAGGACATCCCAAGTCAACAGGACACTGCGGTCACAGGACAGGGCTGGCTGCATCTGTGGGTTTAGTGGTCTGGGCCACAGAGACAGGAGTGTGTGTGGGCTTCCAGGGCAAGGAGGAAATCACTTCAGCCCCACCTGCAGGGGCCTTCGGTGAGCTCATGACTCACACCAGCCCGACGCAGCTCATTTTACAGAAGCACAAACTGAGGTGCAGCTGAGCACCACATGGCACGCCTGTAATCCAAGCAACTTGGGAAGCTGAGGCAGGAGGATCTTGAGTTCCAGGCCAGAGGCAGTCTGATCAACTGAGTGAGACCCTTTCCAAAAATAAGAAAATCTAAAGGGGCTAGGAGTGTGACTCAGTGGCGGAGCATCTGCCTAGCATGCAGGAGGCCCTGGGTTCAACACCCCAATACTGCAAGAAACAAAAAGAAAATAAAACCCAAGGTGCAGAGAGACGAGTAACAGGGAGCATCACTCTCAAAGCCCGGAAGTGGCTGCAAGGGAAGAAGGAGTGCCCTATCCAGGGCCCTTTTGTGCTGAGCCCCAGAACAGCCAGGGAGGGGTCCTGCTGCCCTACAATCTGGAAGAGCTCACCCGGGGAGCCAGGCCCCCCTGCCAGGTGACAGGTGCCTGGGGGCTCAGCAGAAGCTGGGCAGGTTGGCAGACCCAGGAGGGCAGGGCACCTGGGGCTGCCCGTCGGTGTGGACCCCAGCTCCGGCTGTCTTGCATGTGTGTCTGCACCCCACGTCCCGGCCGGGGTGGCTGTGACCAGGTGATGGCTCGTCCCGGCTCTGACAAGCACCTTCGATCCAGCCTCTCTCTCATGCTAATGGCTGTCAACATGAAACAGAGGCTGTGAAGGGGAGGAAAATTACTCCCTGAAAAGGAATTGACTGATCCCCATCATTTCTCAAGGAATCACTGACCTGTGAATATTTCATTACCCCAAATGCCGCACCGTCCATACCAAGCAGCTGCTGCTGCAACGCAGCCTAGGAGATCCGCCAGTGGCTGGGGGGCAAGGTGGATGCAGAGGGCCAGCAGGGGTGGGGCACGCTAGCGGGAGGGTGTGTGACTGGGGCCCAGGTCCACCCAGGAGGAGGCATGTGGAGTGCAGGGAGCCAGCCTGGTCTGTGCTCCCCTGGCTCTCATTCCTCCAGGCTGTGACAAGGCCTGTGTCCTCACCCACAGGAGCCCGGGCCCAGCCTTCAGGATCCAGAGGCAGGTGCCCGGCCGCTGGGAACTCGCTCACAGCCAGGAAGCCGCTCAGGGCTTCCGGATGGTGCTGGTAACATTCCCTGCTATTCTAGGCCTGGAGTCTTCAAGCAGCAGCTCCTGAACCTCCCAGGGGGTTCTGGGGTCCAGCTTCCCACCCAGGGTCCCTTCCTGAGCCTCTGGCTGCTGCACGGGCCTCACTCAGGTGTTCTTCCTGGTCATGGGTGAGTCTGAATCTAGATTCTAGAAGCACATGCTCCCCTGCTGCCCCCCTGTGGCACAAGTGATGAGGGCAGGGGACAGTGCAAAGGTCACAAACTCCATGGCCAAGACTAGGCTTCAAATCCTGCCTCTGCCTGGCTTCCCCGAAAACTCCGCAGGCTAGCCTACCTCTCTGGGCTTCAACTTCCAGTCCTAAGGCAAGGCTGATAATCAAGCTGCCTTACAGCTTGCTGAAGATGAGATGAGATGAGATATGGCCACAGTGCCCACTCTGAGAAGGAGTTCACACCCTGCAAGTGATCGAATTGGTAGGGTCTGTCCTGGGCACGAACCTCAGGGACCGAGAAAGCAGCAGGGAGCCATCCGCACTGGGCTTCCCAAGCCTCCCTGGGCCTCTACGGGCCTGGCCAGGACCACCCACTTAGGGGCCATCAGCTCTTGAGTTTGTAAGGAGAGGGGGCACCAGGGGACAGTCTGGGGTGCTCTCTAGGGATTTCCAAGGCCTGGAAAAGAATTCATTCAAGAAACACTAGCAATAGACCCAGTTCAACCGTCCATCCTGCAGCTGCCATCAACTGATGCCAGGACACACTTGAGCTCACGACAGCAAAGGAGACCCTTCAGGACCAGGGGTTCTGTGGCCCCCAGGGAGCATCCCAAGCTGGCGGCCAGGAAAATGTGTTGGCTGCATTCTTACTGGTGTGGTTACATTGGGGACGGTGTTTCCAAATTAGCACTCGCCCTGGAAGGCGCCGGGCATCCATCTGGGGATTAGTAGAGCATGGGAGGCAGTGTCTCATGACCCCTCCCTGGCACCGGGCAGCTGCAGCTGGAGGAGCGGGGATGCAGGGATGGGGGAGGGGGCTGTAGCGGAGGGTAGGGGAAGAAGCCTGGCTCAGCCCAACACTCCCTGGCGGCTCTTCTTATCCTTGGGGAAGAAGGGGGACTGGATGCAAGGACAAGGACTTGGTTTGCAGCAGGAGGGACTTAGGCCAGCTGCATGGAGGAGCTGGGGGCAGTGAGGCGTTTGAAACACTGGGAAGCGTGACTTGGGCGTGTGCGTGGAAAATTCCTCCAGCAGGCCAGCCCCAGAGCCGCTCTCCTTGCTAGCTGGGAGGGCCTTGTGCACCCCAGAAGACTGCAGGTGGCCTGGTGTTCACTGGCACCCACTCAAGTCTTCTCTCACCCTGCCAGACCCTGCCTCCTGACCCAGCCCCTACCTTGGGACACTGAGCAGGGTCAGGCAAGGGGGACAGGGTAGGATGGGCTGCTCATGTCTGAGTGCTGAGGGCAGGGGAAACAGAGGAGGGGACAGGGAATGGGAGGGGCAGGCACTACAAGCAGACTGTGGCTAAGTGAGGGGCCAGGCTAAGTGCTGGGGGTGGGGCAAAGGTGCAGGTAGCTGGGGAGTCAAGCAGGGGCTCTTGAGAGCTGGTGTCTCTTGGGAGAGGGGTAGCCATGCTGACCCCTCTGGTCAGGACACCAGTAGGACCACTGATGGAACACAGTGTCGGCTGGCTGCTGGCCACAGTGGAGAACAGCAGCCACACCCTGCCCCCGAGGCCTGAGGTCTGCGATTTCTTGGCTGGTGTCCAGGGCGGCCCTGTGAGGGTGGCTAATGTGTCAGGGGCAGACAGGCCTGCTATGCCCCCAGCATCTGGGCACCAGGGACTGGTTTGCAGCCTGGGATGGGGCATGGAGGAGAGGCCCAAGAGGGGGAGCCCAGAAAGGGGAGGCAGAGGGCTGAGCTCCTCCTGGGCAGGGCCAAGGGGCGTGGGCGGGAAGAGGGAGCAGTCTATGGGCCAGGGAGATGCTGGCAGTGCCGCTGAGCTCTCACCACTGGGCTGCCTGGAGGGCTAACCCCAGCTCCGTTCAGGCTGCACCCCTGCCCCAGCCAGCCCCTAGCCCCTGCATCCCCACGTGCCTGTTCCTCAGGATAGGAGGCAGCTGAATGCTGCTCTACAGGTGGCCAGGCTGGCTTCCCTCTAGGATCCGGGAGGGTGGCAGAGTCCAGGGCCACCAGGGCTGTCACTGAATTAGGGAATGTCTAGCCACCTCTGGGAGCAAGGCAGGCCAGGCAGAAGCAGGGCAAGAGAGAGACTTTGCCCTGCATGCCCAGCCGGCTCTCAAGCATCCAGCGTGGAGGCTGGTGGGGACAGGTGCCTCTGGGACAGAGGAGGGCCCAGGGCAGGGCAGCTCTAGAGGCCTTGGGGATGAGCCTCTGAGATGAGGCAGACACCTCTGGAGAAGCCGGGTGTCCCACTGCTATGTGGCTCTTGCCTCAGGCAGTCAGCATACACTCTTCCCTTGTGCCACTGAGCACCTAGACTCTCAGAATGATGGCAATGATGGTTCTGGGAGCATATTCTGGACGTGATCACCATACTGCCCTCCCCTGCCAAGCATGGGGACCAGGATGCCACTCAGCCCTGCCCTGGGAGGGCTGCATGAGACATGGGAAGATAAGACATAAACCTCTAAAAGAGTAACAAGGCTGAAAGCCCATTGGGAGGCCACCCAGTGGGGCAGGGGGTCAGAAAGCTCTGTGCAGAGGCCAGGCCAGTACACAGGCAGGACTTGCTGTCCTGGCAGAGCCACAGCCCCAGGCTGGGAGGTCCTGGCAAGGGGAGGAAGGGAAGCAAGGAGGAGAGGACAGGCTTCTGCAGGCCCTGCAATGCAGGAGGGACAGCAGCCCCTCACAGCTGATGCACTGGCACCAGCCCCACCCAGAGTCTGGGTGTCATAGGGGGTGCAGAGAGCCCCAGAGGGCTCTGTCCCTGCAGGGCTCGGAGCTGTGACCAGCTTAGCCACCGTGGAGCTGAGAAGCTGCGATTTGGTTCAGCAAATATGGACCCTGCCTTCCACGTAACTCAGAGTCCTGCACCCACCATGTGGGCAGGAGGAGCCGGGTCAAGTGAGCTGCAGGAGCCAGGGTCTGCCAGCACCAGTGGCAGGGAGCAGCCTCTTGGGGAACACTTTCCAGATGGGTCCAGGTTACCCCCAAACTTGGGCTGGAGGTACTCGTCCTATGAGCATCCCCTGCACCACCCCGTTTAGTACCCAAGACCCTGGACTGTAAGTCTTTAAGACACACCTGAGGGGCAGCGACGTGGAGAACAGGGCAGGCAGGGTGATACCAGCACAGGCAGGGAGGGAACAGAGAGAGAAAGGAAATCATCCTGACCCCAGAGCCGGAGCAGAGGCTGCAGAAGGAGCGGCAGAGACAGTGGCCTCAGAGCAACAGCAGGTGGGTGGGGCTGCAGCCACGGCCAGGGGCTCCGACTGCCGCCATGCATGGAGGGCACGTCCCAGCCACTCTGGTCTGTCTATATGAGTCCGGGCAGACAGGGCCTGTGCATGCGCAAACACTGAGCATCAGCCCTCCAGACCCCACAGCTGTCCTCTGAGGCACCTCTGCCCAACTGTCCCATCTCACCCTGGCCGATTTAAACAGCTCCATCTTGCCATCTCACCCTGGCCGGCTGGGTCTGGCCATGCTGTCCTGGGCCTGCACTGGTGCCTCTGAGTATGCGGAACTGCTGAGCCCAGGCCCTGGGCTGAGGCAGTGGGTTCTGGGCACAAGAGATGAGCAAAGGGCCAGATGCAGCCCCATCCTGGGAGCCCCTTTCCTTGCACTGCTCTGGCTAAGGGGTGCCCAGGGAGGACAAGGGAACAGGTCTTCTAGAATGTGTCGAAGGAATTTCAAGCCTAATTGAAAGAAGCTTCCAGATTCTCTCCACCTGGAGACTCTCTCTGTGGGAAGCCCACCTTTGGAGCTGGTGGAAGGTGGTGAGCGTGAGCCCAGCTGAGCCTCTGTGTTGGGGTTGGGGGCTTCAGAGTGACATCAGTGGCCAAACTGATGGGCACAGACTGCCCCAGGACACACCTTGTGGAGAGCGCCAGGCTCACTAATGTCACACCCAACTCTTTTTCTTTTTCCTTCAGATCCTTCCTTGTCACACAGCCATTGTACATGTAATAAAGGAAACTAGAAACGAAAAAGGAGCAAGTGTAACACTACGGCCTTGACCTTGGTACCTGGTTTCCCTCCTTCCTGTCTTTTGCCCGGCCCAGGGCCTGGACACTTACCAGGTAGATATCGGGGCTGTTGTCTCTTTGCACTTGCAGTTACAGCCCAGCCCCTCCTACCACACCCCTGTCCCTGCTCCCAGGCTGGGTGCCTCCACGCCCATGGGCCACTTTGCCCTCTACCCACCACAGGAGGTCCTGACTGTCCTGGGAGCCAGGGGGCTGGGTCTGGCTCTGGGTCTCACAGCAGCCAAGGAGATGGAGTTAAAACAAAGCACAACGAGATGGGGCTCCCTTACCTATAAACCAGGCATGTTTTCCCCTTGCTCTGAAGAAAAGGTACACTCTTGTCCCCAGCCCCAAAGCCCAGCTGGTCATATCTCTGCCTTCTTCTCCAATGCTGCCCAGTCCACCTGGTCCCAGCCATCGGGGCCTGCTTTCAATTCTCAGAACACGCCACACTCCATCTGCCCCAGGGCCACAGTATGTGCTATTCCCTGTGCCTATGATGCTGTTCCCCTCAGTCTTTCCTTGCCAGCTCTTTCCAGTCCTTTGCTCCTCAAAAATGGCTCATCCAGGCTCTCCTGCCTGAAGGTGGTCCCATCCTCAGCCTCCATCTGTTTTCAACACATTGAGGTTGACTTAGTTTCCTTGTCCCTGTGCCCCTGGAGGCTGTGCCCACCAAGGCAGTGACTTTGTGGCTCTTGTGCTCTGCTGCATCACGATGCTGAGTACACAGCAGGTGGTCAGCAAATGACTGAGAAGGTAGTGGGACAGGTGGAGGGAGGGACTTTGAGATGGAGGAAGCTAAGGGCTGGCCTAGGACAGGCATGAGAGAGGACCCTGGCCTGCCACCTAGTCCAGAGCATGTGGCGATGAGGAGGCAGTGCCTGCCTGTGCCCACATGGCCAAGAGCCCAAGGTGAGGTCAGATGGGCAACACCAAAGGCCTTGGCGATCGGAATCGCTGGCCCCTGTCCATCTACCTGTCCTTGTTTTGCTGAGGTTGGGCAGGGCACAGCACCAGGGAGTGAAGGCTTCTCACCAATCAGGGGCAGTGCCAGGTCCTCCCCTTCCACAGCACCTGGGCCAGGTATGTACAGGTGGACTATGGTCCCTACCCTGGTAGGCCCCTAGGACTCTTCAGCCTTCGGTGGCCAGTGCAGGCAGATGGCAGAGGTTGGATGTGACCTGCCAGGGCTCCTGAGCTCTGCCTGGTGGCTCCTTGGGCAGCAGCAGCCACCACCTAGGGCCTTAGGAAAAGCAGCCAGCCAGCACCTGTGCCCCAACCTCTCCCCAGCTCTCTGCCTCACCAAGACTTTAACACCTGGCTCACGAAGTAGGGTGTGGCTGCCAGGGAGTGGCCCAGAGCCTAACCGGTGTCCCTAAACCTAAACAGTCCTCCAACAGCCACTCAGACTTCCCTCCATTTGTCTCCTGCCCTCCTCCTTGGGCAGCCCCATGCCAGCAGAAGTGCTAGGCACTGCGCGCTGTCAGGCAGGAAGCCAGTGGGCAGGGAGGGCCAGGGCAGCCGGCTCCACTCCATCAGACGGATACCTCGGAGCGGAGCCAGCATGAAATATTCATGCAGTAAATGGTGCAATTTTGTCTGCATTCAGCCAACTTCATGTATATTTCAGAGTATTATGAAATGATAATGTCGTGCAACAGAGGCAACAAGACCATGAGGGCCAGAGCACGGGGGCAGAGAAGTCTTGGGGTGAAGACGAAGCAGTGGGGAAGAAGGACCATGTCCCTCAGGAGCACAGAGAAGGGACAATCAACTCTGAGCAGAGTGGGCGAGACAATGGGGGATGTGGCTGACTCCAGCAGAGGGGACATGAGAGTTTGCCATGGGCTGTGGGAACCCCTGAGTCCCCAGAGCCGGGCAGAAGGCCACTGACCCCTGCTGCTGGGCAGAGGCTCTCTGCATGTCGGGCATATCCACATGGAGGGGACAGAGCTGCTCCTGCTCGCCTGCCTACCTGCCCACCCACCTCTCCTGTGGCCGGCCACACAGCTCAGGTTCCCGGCCAAGGCGTTGGTGCCGATTCAGCAGCCACCGTCTCCTAGGCGCTGAACATCGAGGCCTCTGGGGGACTTCCAGCTGGTCTTGCCAAAAAGGTGTCAAATGCAGAACTTCCCTGGAGCTCCCGGCTTGGCATTGCTGGTGGGGGCGTCCCCCACCTGGCCTAGCCCTCTTCTGGCCACTGTTCTGGGGACTGGGCAACTTGGGGGCTACAAGTGAGACCTCCCAGGCAGTAGGGCACCTGCTACACTTGCAGGCTTCTGGGCCACCTCCTGGAGGTCTCAGGGGCAGAGCCATCTGGGCTGCAGAGAGGCCACCAGTGAGAGGCTGTTCTTCAGCCTCTGATGGCAGGTGTCTGTCATTGCTTGGGGCTTGGGTTTGGGGGCTCTGCTGTGGGCATTCTTCATCTACCAAGGTGCCAACCCTGGCTCTTCTGCAGCCGCTTCCCTGGGTCACACACCAGAGAATGTATCCCTGGCTGGGGACTGCCCATTCCGAGGGACGGTGTCCCCAGAGCTCTGACAGTGCCGCTGAGAGCAGCAGCCCCTTTCTTGGGCTGCTGGGCTGGTGATCAGGTTTCCAGACCTCCATCCCTAGCCACTTTCCATGTCTACAGCTGGGCAGGCCTGGGCAACCACGGCCAGCTCCGCCTGGGGAGGTGGACTCAGCCTGGGAGGCTTCTGGCCACAACCTGTCTGTATAAACCGAGTTTTATCGGAAGCCAACCACACTTACTCCCTGTCTCCTAGACTGTGTCCCCATCAACATGAGCTGGGACAGAGTGCTTGGCCCCCAGGCCCTGCTGAGCACTGTCTGGCCGCAGAGGGGAGGATTTGCTGCCCCTGAGCTCGGCAGTGTGTGGTGCTGGCTGCACTCCCCGCGGCTTCTGCGGATGGGGCCCTGCCTTTCTGCTTGGGCTCTGAGACCGTATGGGGCTCTCTGGAAGGAGTGGGGGCTCCGTGCCCTTGGCTGGCTGCATCTGCCTCCAGTGTGGTCACTGGGTGAGAAGGAATTTCATCCCTGGAAACCACAGAGCCACACTGTCTGCAGCCTCCCTGGCTAGGTGGTGGTCCTTCTCCTTCTGCGTGAAAGGGCTAGGGGGCGGGGTAGGGGCTAAAATAGGAGCGCTTGGAGGGTCTCATGTGCCCATAGGGCCCCTGCCCTGTGCAGACACTGTCCTGCCCCCCAGTTCTTATCTGGCCTGGGTCTCCCTGCACCCCGCCTGCCTGAACCCACACTCTCTGTGTTCGCCAGCTCCAGTGCCATCGCCACCTGGGCCCTGGCCAGCCTGCATTTGGCCCCTTTGACGCCAAGGCCAAATGGCTTCTGGCTGGCAGCTGTTCTGCTGGTGTCTGGCTCACCTCTGTTCACCCTCTCTGCCCCCCGAGCCTGCCCTTTCTCCAAGTTAGGCAAGGCCACCCCACACACACACACTGCAGTCCACTCACCCCCCCTACCAACAGTGACCACCATGTTCCTCCTGAGGCAGACAGAGACCCAGAACTGACGGGGCTGCTTCCTGATGTCCCCGAGGGGGTGGTGGCGGGCTCTGAGGGCCCTGTGGGCATGCTGTGTGGGGCCAGGTCTCCTCAAGCCTCTTTGAGCTGAGCTCTGGGCCTTCAGCTGCCCCCCCACCACCCTGCGGAGCAGCTCAGTAGAGCAGACTCACGCTGTCCTCCTCGCCTCCCTGGAGGCTGAGGCAGCCATGTCTGCCCAGCTGGACACACTGCAGCAGGTTGACGCGAAGCACCCACCCGGCTGGCTGGGCCCAGCTGGCTCCCAAGGTGGCTGCTGTTTACAAAAATCACATGACTGGTGAGGTCAGCACAGGGAGGTCCTCCACATGGAGCTGGATGTTGGGGACTGCTGCCTCTGCCAAGGGCTGAGCTGCAATCCCCAAATCCACATGCTGAATCCCTGACCCCGGAACCTCAGAATGTGGCTATGTTAGGAGCCAGGGTCTTTACTGAGATCATCAAGTCAAACTGAGGTCATGGGGGTCTACACCAGTGTGGCTGTGCCCTTGTCAGAAGAAGAGGGCAAGCCGGGCATGGTAGCTCACAGGCCTACAAGCCCAGCAACTCAGGGAAGCAGACACAGGAGGAGCACAGGTTTGAGGCCAGAGGTGGCCTTCGTAACTTAGTGAGACCCTGACTCAAATTAAAAAATATAAAAGGGGCTGGGGTTGCAGCCCAGTGGTAGAGCTCCTACAAAGTCGGTGGGAGGCCCTGGCTTCAACCCCTAACTATCGCTAAAATAAATAAATAGATACCTAAATAAATAAAAGAGAGAGGAGAGCAGGGCAACCAAGGGAGGGCCAGGGATGGGCACTTGAGGCTCAGTGAGCACCTGCCAGCCAAACAGCCACACTGTGGCCTGGGACTCCACCTTTAGGACCAGGAAAGCATAATTGCCTGTCTCTTAAGCCCCAGTTTGTAGCCACCACCTCAGTTTCCTCTGCTATAAAATGGGAGGGCCACGCGCCTGCTTCGTGGGCTGCGGGAGGACCGGTCGGGAGAGACACAGACAGTGTAGGAGCCTGGTGTCAGCAGGCCGGTGCGCTCCTCACCCTTACGGCACTTCCCCCTGCTGCTGAGGCCCAGAGACCCCGCATGGCTCTCCCACATACCCCAGCATTTCCAGCCAGAGCTCTGGCACAGACAGCAGAGAGAAGGGAGAAGAGATGCCCAACCAAGGCCACTGAGGTAGGCAGCCAGGTGCTGGGCTGCTGTTTTCTGGCAGGAAGAATGAGATATAAAGGAACAAAAGGCCCCAGGGTGGAGTGGGGGTGGGGCTTCTGGGTCAGAAGCAGAGCTCGGGCAACAGCACAATTTATGCATCACTTGGGGATCTGGACAGGAACCTGGGCTTGTCCCTTACTGATGGCCGCAGAGACAGGCACCAGGGTATGTGAGGAAGACACTCTATGGTGGCAGCTCTGATATAGTGGCCTCTCTCTGTCCACCCACAGACAGTGGCCCTGAGGAGGGACACCCAGGTAGTGTGGTGCCCTGGGCATGCAGGAGCAAGTGGTGGCCCAGCGGGAGGCAGGCTTGGAAGGTAGTAGAGGTCCCTGTCCAGCACCACCCACAGCTGCAGACAGTGAGCCAGGGAGTCCAGTGTTCCCAGAGGGCAGGACTAGCCTCCACCGCCTGTGGGTGAGTTGGCCTCAGGCACCCCAAACCCACAGGGAAAGCGCTAGGGCATGGTCCCTGGCCATCCTCTATCTCTCTGGGCTGATGGCTACACTGCCTGTCAAGTTCAGCACCAGCTGAGCCCTTTCTCTGGCGGGCTGCTGGGACCTCGCCCCATCCTCTGTAGGCTGCTGCCGGGCCTGGCCTTCCCTATGGCACCCAGAGCAACAATGTCTGACCTGGAGGCCGAAGGCACCTGCACACCAAACTACCCTAGGCTGTGTGACTGGAGGACAGGAGATCCACCAGGGGCGAAGGAAGGGACAACACAGGGTACACCACCAGGCTCCATGCACCACTGGCGTGCCTGCTGGATGCTTACGGACCCAAACATGATGAAGGCTGGTCTGAAGGCCACTGCGACCACAGACAGAGACACCAAGGAAGGACAAGGTGACCTGCCGCTGCTGAGGCTACACAGGAGCAAGAGCAGGCATCTGTGCTGGAGGAGAGCGGTGGGAATTTGGCTATTTGTGTGGCTGGGGCTTAGGATGCAGATGGTTGTGCTGGACAGCAACGGCGGCCCGCGAGGCAATTCCCAGCACCATCAGGATGGGCAAGCTGAGCTGGTAGTACCCAGGGGATCCACTGAGAAGAGGCTGGTGGGCAGAGGCAGGTAGGCCCAGGCTGTCCTAAGGCCTGGAGTCGGCTCAACATTACAGGGTCCCAACTGCCCAGAGGCACACACCCCACACATCATCTCCATGTGGCCCTATGGGCCAACTCACATGCTCTGGGCAGCCCTAGCCGGCCATGTGGTAGCTCCACACCTTGAGACTCACAGGATAGAGAAAACAGATGGACAAATAGCTCATGGAACAAGACACTCATTGCTTCCACACCCTTGGCAGTCAGCTGGGGGTGCAGAGACCCGTGTGCGGATGGGTCCTTTACCTACACTTCAGGCTCCACAGCAGGTGCATGCTCAGACATGCATGCTCGTGCAAGCCCTCATGTGCAATGTCCACTCATGCTCATGCTCCGGCTTGCCATCACCTGCACACTCTCCCAGCTCCACACGCCCTCATGCTCTCTCACCCCCATGGCTAGTGAGGAGAGGGCAGGACGGACTGCCTTCCCCACCCTGCAGGAGAAGAGCTGACGTGAGATGCCCATAAGTGTCCATGGGGACGTTTGTGGGTCCATACACGTGTGCACAACTCCTGCGTGTGTCCTAGGGAACCCTTGCCCTCTCTGTGGGCGGACACAATGGGAAGCCATTGCTTGGACATTCTGGCCTGGGCTGGCTTCCCCTCCCTTGCACTTGAGTGGGAAGTGAGTGTACCTCTGGCCCCAGAGGTCTCCTGAGACCCATAGAGAGCAGACATAGAGAGCTGGGGCTTGGAGAAACCTAAACCGGCTCCGGGCCAGGAGGAAAGACCATGAATGATGCCTGCTCAGAGCAGGCAGCCTGCATCCCTGGCATCACCCAGCACCCCTGAGGCCCAGACCTGGGACCACACAGGTAGCTGTGCTGAGACTCGAGTGCAGGAGCAGGCAGGGGCCGCAGAGCTCAGGAAGGCGGCCTCAGCTGCAGGCAGAACAGGAAAGGTCCCTGTGGCCATCCTGGAAGGCTGAGGCCTAAGTTCCAACCTCTGGACAGTCCCTGGGCAGGACACAGAGTCTGCAGTTGTTCCCTCCTGCCTTGTGCTCACCCCCTGCAGTTACCCTAGAGCCAGGCCTGCACTCCTGGGGCCCTCAGGGACCTCAATATTCACTTGCTCCTCCTCAAACCCTCTGAGGACAAAGGGAGGCTGCTGGGGCAGCTAGGGGAGGAGGAATTGGGTCCCTCATCCATGTCGGGGCTCATTCATTCACTCACTCGTCCTTTTTAGGCACTAGGTGCTAGGTCTCTCTGGTCCTCACCCTGGAACCTATAGGTCAGTTAGAGACACAGGCCCTGGCACAGAGATCTGAGGCTGTGGCAGGGCAGGGAATGCAGCCAGGACCCATGGGGCAGTTCCATGGAGGAGGTGGCTCAGTGGGAGCTTGAAGGACAGGGGCGAGCGAGCAGAGGAAGGGGTAGAATGGAGCCAGCAGAAGTCAGATCTCAGAGGCAAGATGACCAGATAGTCCCAGGGCCAAGGGAAGGGTCACCGAGAGGCCCCAAGATGCTCATCCTTTGCTGCCAATGCACCCCTCAGCAGGCCCTGAAAGAGGCCTGGAAGCACCTCATGGCTGCAGCATGCACCCTGAAGCCTGTTTCACTGGTCTCTGTGGACCCTCCTAGGACGCTGCCCCAGGGCCTGCAGTGACCTTGCTTTCTGGACTCAATGGCCTTGGGGCGCTGGGGAGTCCCACAGCTGGTGTGTCTACGCCCGCAGCTGACAGCTGCCATTCTTACTCCTCCCAGGATGGCCCCTCTCCAAGCCACACCTGCACTCTGGGGACCAGTCTGCTTGCAACACCAGAACCAAGAACCCCTGGGGCCATGGCAGGATCTTCGGGATCTTTGCAGGGAGATGGGAAGAAATCCTCTGAAGTTAGAGCTCCATCCTCCTCCCTCCCCGCTGCCCCTGCTGAGATGGGCGGCTTGGAAGGGGGCAGACTGGGCTAACATTTGCACTCCCTGTCACCTCAGGTCCCACCGAACCAGCTACCCAGCCTAGCTGTACCTCGAAGAGCCAGACATAATGGGGCATTAGAACGGAATTGAATTTCCCTTAATTACAATGGCCCACAGATATTGTTTAATTGGTAATCGGGAGTTAATGTGTTTTTCCCTCCTGCCATCATGGGGCTCCCTGCACACGCATGTCCCCACCCTCGAACACAGGCCCACCCCACCCTGCAGGATGTTGACCTCCCCACAGCTGGGCATCCCAGGGAGTGTGGGCCGCCTCTCCCTGCCTCTGGCCAAGCCCACCGCACAGAGCCCGGCACCCGTCACGTGTACAACATGTGTGCACCATCCTAATAGGCAGGCAGGAGCGTAATTTTTCCTCTAATTACATATTCAGCACTTCTGAGAAAATGAGATTTTAGTAATTCAATTGGACTGAGAAGCGGAGCTATAATAAAATGAAATTTGTAACAATCGTGCAGTTAAATTAGTTAAATGGAGAGGAAGGAGCTGTGGAAAATTGACCCCGCGATCTCCTAAGGACTAATCAGACATTTGAACCCAGTTGTGCTAACAAAGCCCTTGGGTGTGGATGTGGGGAGGGTGGGAGGTGGAGCCAGGCAGGGGGTGGGGCTGGGGGCTGCAGGGCAGGTGGAGGAGGAGGGGACAGGCAAGTCACAAGTCCAGTCCGGCAGGGGAGCTGAGGACAGCCCAGAGAAACGCAGGTGGCTGAAGTGGAAAAAGCCAACTGCATTCTTTCCAGACGGGGCCCTTCTCAAACTGCAGTGTCTTGGAGCAGCCCTCCTGCCGCCTGGAGAGAGTAACATCACCGAGGACCCTGAGCTCTAAGGCTCTCTTGAGCACAGGCATCTGGGGAAGGGAGGGTGACATCAGGGGCCCAAACTGCAGGGTCCCCAGAACACAGGGGTACAAGCCGGGGGAGAGAGAGACAGCTTCTGGCCAGCTTGCCCCACTATGCCACTGCGTGTTCTCCCTCCAACCTCACTTGGAGCTTCTCTCACCCCTGGAGGGTGAGCGGGGGTGGAAGTGTCAAGACAGTGGGGCTGACACCAAGCCTTTGGGGAAGCAGGAGTCCCCAGAAGAAGGCTCAGGGCTGCTCTCTAGGCCGAGGGGCCCTGGTAGGGCAGCAGAGGGCCTGGGGCTCCTGCACAGCCTCCTCCTGGCCCAGGGCTTCGCAGATGCCTTCCTTCAGGGGACGCCTTACTCAGGAGACAGGCCAAAGAAAGTCCCTGGGGTCCAAGAGCTGGAGGGCAGCTTCAAATAGGGAAGAAGGCAGCTCTTCAGGCCCACCTGGGACAGCTCTGGGGTCCAAGGCTCCTGGCTGGGACCCACACTAAGGAAAGCCGTCTGGCTAAGCCCATGCCTGGCGCAGACAGGGCACCCACCTCCCCAGGGACGGCCAGGTGCAGATCAGACTCCCTGCCCAGCTTCTGCTGTGGGTGTCTTGGGGCCAGATGGTGTCCAGACAGGCCTGCTGGACTCCACCGGCCGGGCCTCTCCAGACCTTCTGCTGAGCCATGCAAACAGTAGGGCTGGCTGCAAGGTAGGCGAGCCGCACCCCCCGCCTTGGGGTCTGAGCATACGGCACATTCTAGAACATCAGCAGAAGTAGCTTTCTGCTCCCCTCGGCTGGCAGGGCCTGCCTCCACTCCACAACGGGAAAATCAATGAGGAGCTGCAGGTGTCGCTGTCAGGAACCATTCCATGTCAGGGTTCTGGGAAGAGCGAGGTGGAGGGCTGGGATGGGGTGAGGAAAGAGCAAGCCAGGAAGACTCCAGAAGCCCCTGGCCTCCAGGAGGGAGCACAGCTGCATCCTCAGTTTCCCCACTGGGCCAGACTTCGGGTGGAGGGGCGCATGACCAGGGACACCAGCTGTCTGCAGAGACAGGTATTAGTGGGTAGCAGGCAGTCAGAGGTGCAGGAGCCCAAGGCAAAGCAGGGCAAGGAACGGGACAGGTGCTTCCCATGAGGCACCATGCTGAACTCCCGGGGGCCCTTTCATTTAGCTCTTGAGTACCCCCAAGACAGATGTTAGTGTGTCATCCATGCACAGGGGAGAAAAGTTAGACAGCAGGGTCTGTGCCTCGGGCACAGGATAGGGGCCTTTTCTGTTTGGTGACATTCCCAACTGGGGGTGGGCACCATGCCAGCCTGCAGTCTTGGTGGGAGGTGCTGCAGAATCCAGGTCTCAGGTGCCCACGAGAATGGCCAGCTCTGTCAACAAAAATGGCACTGTGGACCCTCTGTGGGAAGCCAGGCACTAGCTAGGGGCCCGCAGGACAGGGGTGCAGGCCCTCCTTGGTTAAATAACAAGTAGAGGCCCTCAGCAGGCGCAGGCACCCAAGTGGACGACTCTGAGCCTCACCTGGAAAGAGACAGCCACCCCAACTCCTGCTAGTCCTCCAGTGAGCCTGGGTGGCTGGCGGGGAGGCCTAAAGTTCCAGATCCAGGGGACACAGGGTAAGCAGGGGGTGGGAGAAAGTGAAATGGGGCCGTGGGGTGTACCCCTAACTTCTATTCCACTTCTCCCTGCGTCAGACTCGCCACGGGATCCCAGATCTTCCTCATCTTCCACCTTTAGTGGTGGGAACAAAATGAACCCTGAGAACATCATCTGCTAAATGAAAACCAGGACCACACCTCATCCTCCCAGAGCAAGGAGGAAAGGGGGCTCTGAACAAGCCTTCATCCAGGTAGAGGAGGAGAAAGGGTGGGGAGAGGGGGCCACTCACATCCTCTGCTGTCCAGGCCGCACCCACCCCCTGGGGGCCTTCCACAGCCCAGGCTGTGGTGAGCCGTTCCAATATTTATGCTCGCTTCATTTTCCAAAAAGGGAAGGAAGAGAGAGCACTAGAAAGAGAGGAAGAGGGGAGAAAAATTCTGAGTTTCTCATTTGAAAGTTAATTAGTCTAATTAGGTCTAATTAAGAGCCCCCCCCCCCCACACACACAAAGCAGCTCACAAATGAATTGCCTGGCTCCTCATTTCCTTCAGTTCTCATTTTAGACTGAGCTCGGGGAAGCCCGGGCAGGGCGTCCACAAAGGAGGATGGGCGGTGGGATTCCCTCCGGGGTGCGCTGTGCAGCTGGCAGAGGCCTACTGAGGCAGATCTAGCCAGGGCCAGATTCTGGATTCCTCCACAGCCCCCTTCCCAGAATGGTGGGGAAGCACTGTGTCCTCCGTTCTCATCCCTGTCCTTTTTCCTGCCCCCTGGCCCCCTGGAGGGATGCCGGCTTTGTGGGTGGGCATCACCTGGTTCCTTCAGCAGGGGACGCACATTGTCCAGACTCTCTGAACCCTGCTCGCCAGGCTGCCACTTCTCCCCAGGCCTCGTGGGCTTCCAGAAGGCAGGCAGGGGCAGAAGGTCACCAGAGGCCCAGTCCAAGTCTGGAAAACCCGTGTGGCCCGGGAACACCTTGAGGGAGGGAGTCTGGGACACTGTCTGGCCTGGCTGGCCCCTCCCATGGGAGATGTCAGCGTGGGGCTGGAGCCCTGACCATCTGAGGGCCCAGGTGGCCCCATGGGCTCCCACTGCACCCCCAGCTGAGTCCCCTCAGGGCGGAACTGGGAAAGGCAGAGCTGGATGAATGGGATCTGCCAGGCGGCTCAGTGTGTCGCCCCAGCCTGACCGTGCTCCTAACCAGAAGGTCGCAGTGAGGCCTACCCTCTACTCTGTCTGTCTTGCCCAGGACACCCCCTTCTTAGTGGCCACAGGAACCGATGCCCCAAGGCACTGTAGGCCCAAGGGTGGAGGGTCTTGCCTGTAGTGGGGCTGAGGCTGGTGATGAGGGAGGGGCCACTGAGGACCCCATGTTCCAGGCTCGCTGCTGGGCGTCTGTGTTCTGGCAGGAATGTGACCTAGGCTCTGGGTTTGCACCCAGGGAAACTGCGGCCCCAGGGAGCTGGAGTGAAATGAACCCAGGGTGTAGGGAATTCAACCCTTATCTTGCCTCGCCCCCCATTGGTAACCAAGGATCTCCCCTTGATTGGCCAAGGAGTGACATCTGGTTTCACTCTTTATTTGAATGTCACTTCTAAATTGGTTGCACCTAGCCCCTTGAGCCCTCACCTGATTGCCACCTTGAGGTAGTTAAGGCAGTTAGTTACCCAAGGGCTGTATAAACAAAGCTTGCTCTACATGTGTGAGAGCTACTGGTGATGGCATGGTGGATGGAGGCTGGTGGTGTGGTTGCTGCTGAGAGCTGCAGCTACTGATGGTAATGCTGAGAGCTACATGGCTGGTGAGAAGGTGGCTGGTGGCTGGTGGCTGGTGGCTGGTGGTGATGGGCTGCTGATGGTGAGGCTGCTGGCTGCTAGCTTCCTGCTGGGAACTCTCTCTCCATCTGACCAACGATGAAGAAAGAACTCTCTCTGGGTTCAACCAGCAACACAGAAGCATCTCTCCTTGTGACCATCAAGACCAGGACAACTAGACAGCGCTCTCAAGGACTACAAGTAAGCTGAGGACAGTCCCTTTACCCAGTGCCTAGGGACAGAAGCTGAGGACAGTTTCCGGTCCCAGCGCCAAAGGCAGAAGAGCCACAACTGCCCCAGAGGCAGCAGAAAGAACTGCTAACACTTAGGCTGCTAACACTCCTTTGGGTTTCTCCCCTGCCCTTGTCAGGGCAGAGAGAGAGGCGTTTTCCTTTCTCCTGCTTGCCCCACACCAGGGCCTCTAGACAGGCACAAACCTAGGCTCTGCTCCCTCCTGCCTTCCTGGGCCTCCTGGGGCAGGGGCACGACAAGGCTTAGCCCAAATGGGCCACTGGGAGAAGGGCCTCTCTTCTGCATTCCTGGGCTCCCACCCCAGCATGGCCTTCCTTTCCATAGGGGATGCCCAGGGCGGCCCACAGTGGGGGTAGTGCTCAGGAAATGAGGCCAGGGCGGGCACCCAGGAGGCACCGCAGCTCTGAGTTCTGACTCAGGCAGGCGCAGCCCAAGCAAAGCAGTGGCAGGAATGGCTGGAGGGCCGATTTCTGAACCAAGATCAAAAGAATTAAGTAGGCTTAGCTCTGAGCCAAGGATGGAGAGGGCCACCCACAGGGAGCCAAGGCCTGGGAGGGGAGAGGGGCGGGGGAGCAGAGGCTTGGGGAAGGTGAAGGCACTGACGTGCATGGGGAGGAGAACCCATGGCCACACGCACAAGGAGAGAACGCAGGGGCTCGGCTCTCACCACCTGCCTGTCCAAGGGGCACCTAGGCCACTCAGAGCCCACCCACCCTCCCACCTGGGCTGCCCCAAGCCAGCTGTGTATGCAAATATCATGCAGACCTTGGCGGGAAAATCAAGGCAAGGGAAGTTGCCAAGAAACTTTTCGGTTGACAGAAGTTCTAAAAAGGATTTGTGGGGGGTGGTGGCACCACTCTATCAATTCATTCCAAGTCACTGAATAGTACACCTTCCAATGGGTGAGTTTTATGACATGCAAATTAGATCTCAATAAAACTGTTAAAAGATAATAATGGGAAAAGACTGGAGTCCCCATCTTCTGTGAGCCTAGAGGCACCCTTGGGAACCGACCACATGAGAACTGGGACAGCTGGGGTCGGGCAGTAGGTACTGTGCTGCTGGTACCCAGGGCCAGATATCCTGCACGGTGGCTCCTGGCTGCGACCATGGGGCAAGGCACATGATGCCTAGCCTAGATGTATTTCACAAGAGCAACCTTCTTAGCCTCTCTGCCTCTGTTTTCTTCCTGTGAAATAGCGAGCAACCACCTGTGCTCAGCTCTTCCAATTCTCACGTGGTCCATCCCCAAGGGTATCTCTAGGCCTGTGGAAGACATGAACTCCAGACTCTTCCCATTGTTATTAGTTATTTTTGTGGTATTGGGGAGTTGAACCCAGGGCCTCACACATACTTTTTGCAAGTGCTCAACAACTGAGCCATACCCCCAGCCCATTTTTCACTTTGTATTCTGAGACAGGGTCTCACTAAGCGATGCAGGCTGCCTTTGGCCTTGAACTTGCGATCCTCTTTCCTCCACCTCCCAAGTCACTGGGGTGACAGGCGTGTGCCACTGCACTCAGCTCCCCTATCATTTTTAATGGCTTTATTGAGATCTAGTTTGCACGTTGTCAAATTTACCCATTGGAAGATGCACCCACAGCCTAATTTTTATTTTTTATCCCAAGGCAGGGTCTTGTGAAGTTATGCAGGCTGGCTCTGGCCTCAAACTTGCCCTCCCCCTGCCCCAGCGTCCCGAATCGCTGGGATTACAGGCATCTATAGCAGACACTGACCCAGCCCTCAGACGCAGAGGTGGGCACCCGCTCCTGCGTGTGCCCAGGGTGCTCGCCCAGTGGCTGGCCAGCACTGAATTATCACCTGGGTTTTGCCAGAAGCGGCAGGTTTTTTTTTTTTTTCATCACACAGTCCAGGCAGGGACAAGGCTTGAGCGTGATGCAAGGGCAGCCATGAAGAGTCCACATCTGAGAAGGGCAGGGCCCTTGGGCTGGGCAGGAGGTCTTCTCTTCCCCGGCCCACTCAGCGGTCACGTGCAGGCCAGCCAGCACGCCTCTCCCTGAGGCTCATGTAAGGTCCAACAAAGTGAAGACAGCACAGGGCACACCCAGGCCAGGACCAAGCATGTCACCTGCTCCTGGTCTGCAAGGAATCTGAGGGCAGAACTGAAGTCCCCCTGCCTGGGAGCCGCACACTGCCGTGCTCTAGAAGCACTGTGCGTGGTTCCCTTTACATGAACTATCCAGAACAGGCAAAGGCAGAAGGCGCGCTAGAGGGTGGCAGAGGCCAGGGACAGGGCTGACCACTTGCAGGCATGGTGGTGAAAGCGTTCAGGAACTGGACCGTGTGTACACTGAAGACCAGGAACCTGTGCACTTCATACCGGTGAATTTTATAATATGTGAATCAAATCCCAGTAAAAAACCACAGACACAAATCACTGAAGGGAAGGAAGAGGTGGGGGAGGCAGCCGAGCCAAGCTTGCTGTTTCCTCCACATCATATTCCTGCTCTTTGAGCCTCGAAGTGCCCCAGGGCATGCGATGGAAGACCCTTCCCTGACCTTTGTCACCTGTGCCTCTCACTACTCACATCCCTGATTCTTAGCTCAGAGGCGGCAGCTCCAGACATGCAGCCATCACACACACGGGCCCCATGGAAGGCAGAAGGCAGAACCATCAAACCAAACATGTGCATATTCTCACCAGGCTGCCACTGTGCCTGGAGACTCAGATGGTCATCCAGGCCCCTGCCCAGTTCCTAGGTTTCTGCCCGGGGTTCCTGGGAGTATGGAAAGAACAACCCGGACCCCCTGGTAGGTGTGGAGGGGCCGCACTGCCAAAAAATAAACAGGTCAGGCAGGAAACAGCAAGTTCCACTCCCCAGGTGGGAGGGATCAAGGGCGGGGCCAATCACATCTTGACTGCTTACTTAGCATCTGCTATATGCCCAGCATTGTCTTCTGCCTCGTGAGCAAAACTGACCAGAAGTCCTTCCCCTTTGTAGAAGGTGGGGGCTAGGGAAACAAATAAGTACAGTGTATCATTTGTCAGATATCACACAGGCCACCAAGCAAAACAGAGCAGAGGGGTGGGGCGGGGAGGGTGCCGGGTGGCCGCCTTCTAAATGGCTTTGCAGCAGCCAGGAAAGGCCCCAAGGAGGGTGGAGCGAAGCATGGCGGGAGTGGAGGGCAGGCTGGCGGGCTGGCGGGGACGGCCACGCACCGACCCACCTCCTGAGGCCCTGCCACCGGCCTGGTCCCAGCACCTCTGCCCCTCCCCTGGGCCCACCTGGCCACCAACTTGGGGTCACTCTGGTCTTTTGGTCCCAGAGGCCTGCCCAGGGGAGGCAGGGTGAGCTGATGGTCCCTCTCCCTGTGCCCTTCTTCCCTTCACCCAGGAGGCCCCTACCACCTGGCTGCAGCCTCTGCCCATGCACCTCTTGGCCTGGGGTTTGTGAGGGACTTGGGACACAGGGACTGGAGAGCTGAGAGCCAGCTTTCCTCAGCCCAGCTGCCTGGAGCACGTTCGCTTTGAGTATGGCGGGGAAGAGACAGCAGGACCCAGAGGGGTCGAACAGGCTCTAGACACAGCCCAGCCAGGTGTTCACACTGGCCTGGCCATGCTCTGGTCAGCCAGATGGGCCGAGAAGGGCCCAGAGGAACGTGCAGGGCTTGCAGGTCCCCTGCCAGGGGCACAAAACCCAGGTTGGTACCCGAGGGAGGTAGCAGCTGCCCAAAGGCTTGTCTCCACCCATGTGCCAGGCTACGGTGCACGAGGGCCATGGGCGCGGGGCTGAGGCAGCCACAGCAGAACCTCCCACCACCTGGCGGCACCATCCTTGTGCCAGTTCCACGGATTTCACACCAGCCCTCTCCCCGTGGGCTGGCGGCTAGATGTCCCAGGCTCACATGTTCTGCTAATCCACTCTCAGTGCCTTTTCCTTCCTAAGTACTTTTCCTACCTGTAGATCTGATCCTGTCACTCCCTGATCAAAGACCTTCTATGACTCTACTCTCTTTTTTGTTTTTTTTCCCCAGTACTGGGCAGTGAAACCCAGGGCCTCACATGTACTTTGCGAGTACTCTACCACTGGGCTGCTCCCCCAGCCCATTTTTCATTTCTTTATTTTGAGAGAGGGCCTTGTTAAATTGCACAGACTGCCTCCGGCCTTGAACTCAGATCCTCCTGCCTCTGCCTCTCGAGCCGCTGGGATTACAGGCGTGTGCCACCATGTGTGGCCCATGGGTCCCTATTACATACTGAAAAAAAGCCCAAATATCTCCACTTGGACTGTGAAATAGCCTAATTATCACTCATTCCTGCGCACCCTAGGTACCAGGACTCTCCCTGAATCTATTCAGATTGGTGTCTTTCTACAGAAATGCTGCCTCTGTTTTCGAACAGTGCTGCCCACAAGACTCTTGATGGCAGGTTTTGGCCCCATCAACACCCAGGGCAGAGCCCAGCTTCCCCGAGACACCCTCCTGGATCCTTGGGGAGCTGGGCCTCATCCTTCTGGATCTGAGCTGTTTCCTGCAGCAACCCCGGCCCCATGTGGCTGCCGAGCATCTGAAACGTGGCTGGTGGGGCTGGAGATGGGAAGGGGAATAAAAACACTCAGTGGCCTTGGAAGTCTAGACATGGGAAGAGAATGCCAAATGTCTCAATCAGGTTTATATTGATTAAATGTTGCAGTGACAACACTCAGGATCAGGTTAAATAAAACACATCATTCAAACGCATTTCATCTGTTTCTCTGCGCTTTTGTGCATGTGGCTATTAGCAAATGCAACAGCACTCGGGGCTCTGTTCTCCTACAGTGGCCCAGGCCGGGGTTTGGTGAATAATGCAGGGCCAGAAAGCAAAGATTTTGCGCTTTGTGGCCCTATGGTCTCTGCTGCTGCCACCCGAAAGCTCCGCAGATGATGTGAGCAAGTCAGGGGGGCTGGGCCAGTACAGCTCATTCTGGGAAAACACACAGGGACAGATCTGGCCCTCGAACCCTGCACCACATCACTGGTGTCCTCACTTTGGAACAGCACTAATTAGTAAAATATAACTTTTAAAAATGGGCTGGGGTTTAGGTCAGTTGGTAGAGCACTGCTCTGCTTGCTTTGAGGCCCTAGGTTGGATCCCCAGCACTGCAAACACAGGAGAAGGACTTGGCAGCCCACTCCCAAAACAATCTGGAAATAATCAGCCAGTGAAAACCCTATGAGGGTCGCTATGAGTCAGACCTGACTCGACAGCACCTAAGGACAACAACAACAACATTTAAAAAGGGGTGGGGTAAGATGGGCAAGGTGGTGCATGCCTGTAATCCCAGAGGCTCCGGAGGCGAAGGCAGGAGCATTGTAAGTTTGAGACCCGAGGCAGTCTGCATAATTTAGTGAGACCCTGTCTCAAAAAGTTAAAAAAAAAAAAAAAAAAGGGCTGGAGGCGGCAGCTCAGTGGTCCAGCACTTGCAAAGCATGCAAGTGCAAGGCCCTGGGTTCAACCCCCAGTACCAGGAAAAAAAAGGGGGGTGGGGTGGGGTGAGCAACCAATTAGAATAGCCAATCTTTCATTTTACTGAACAAGGACATTAGGAAGACAGACAATGGACATCACCATCGGGTAAATAAATGGGAAATCCCACGAAAACCGCCATTCAACTCCGCTCTCCGACAAAAAAAGTGACATCCCTCCTATTTTCCCCCCTTTACTATGGGGGAGGATGGAAGCACTGTCATAGGCAGTGGACAGACTGGTTCAGGGAGCCCTGAGCAAGAGCAGCCCAGACCTCAGGAAGCCCTGCAGTCACCGGGGCTCTCAGGGCTGTGTGACCTGCCAGACCCCGTGGATAGTCCCTCCAACACTGGGGCTCCCAAGGTCTGTCCAGCTGTCTCTTGCCACTGATCCACAGACCAGATTGTGTGTATCGAGACTCCAGACCTGCACTGTCCAGCAGAAGGTTCTAGATCTGCCCAGTGGGTTAATGATGAGCCCCGCGTGCTGACAGGGGCCTCACAATGTGCCTAGTCTGAACAGAAATGCTCTATTTGTGTAAAATCAATCCCAGATTTCAAAGGCTGAGTACCAACACAGCAGCGGAAACTCATGCATAAGTCACCTCCTACTAATACTTGTTGAGGCTGGTAACATTTGGGATATGGTGGGTTAAATAAAATGTGTTCCTGGAATTCATCTCACCTGATTCTTTCCACCCTTCTCAGCAGCTGCTAGAAAACTTAAGCCTTCCTATCAGCTGGCACTGTGTTCTATGGGACAGTGTTGCTCCTCTAGAGTCTCAGACAGGGTTAACTTGTGTTGAGTGCCTCTGATGACAGGGAACTGACTACCTTTCAGGAAATCCCTAAGGGAGATTACCACTGGAAATGCCCTTCTAGGTTTTTCTTTAAACCTCTTGCGTGTTCACACCCTCTGAACCTGTCTCACTCCATCTACCTGGGTGGGAGGGGCCCATCCTGATGCACCAACTAGCAGACTTTTGAGAATGGCGGTGGAGAAGGGCTGGAAAGCCCAGTAGAGGAGACGCCCCCACCATGCCTCTTCCTTCCCCTGCCTGCCCTGCCAGACACCTCGCAGCTCCCAGCAGTCTGCCCTGTCCTTGCCGTCCTGTCCATCGTCGCCTCTGGTACTTCGCGTGCTTCTAAGGATCTGCCTTTTCCTCCATTGCCTTCCTCCCTGCCTCGCTTCTCTCCTCTCCAGTGCTCATTCCCTCACTGCCTCTCCCCTTCCGTCTCCCTTTCCTCCTGGAAGATTCCAGCTGTGCCTCACTTCGGCTCTGGACACCCCTCCATGCCTGCTGGCCCATCCACCAAAGGGTTACTCAGTTCCACAGTTGTCCCAGCTTGCTGAGACCCCCTGTTAAGTCCCCCAGTGCCGTCAGCTGACCTTCCCAGCCACCCTGCCCTAACACTTGGGGGCGGGGGGCAGGCAGTGATAACACAACACCTGGGAAGGAGCAGAATTCTTGAGCCTGCTCCTTTCATCTCTACCGCCCCAGGTGGCTCTGATGTGCAGACAGGGTGGGGGGCCGAGCCCATCTCCTTCGCTCCTTTAGGGATAAGGGAAGGGAGCCAGGGAAGACCAGGGGCACAGGGCTGGGATTTTCCCAGTGTGTAGTCTGGGCCTTTCCAGGGCATCTCGCCCTGCTGCGCACCTGGCATTAACCTTGTGCACCCTCCCCTTCCATGGAGACGGGTTCTCAGTCACCTCAGGAACCCCCAACGCCGAGAACAGACCTTTGCACACACTTCATGCCGAAGCTGAACAGGCCCACAGAGACCCCTCAGATAGAGTGTGTGTGGGGGGGCATGGCCACGATGCCTCCATCGCCTTGAACCCCGTAATGTGTCTCACTGGCTCATCACTTCTGTGCTTCTGGTTTTTGCTTCCTTTCGGTTCCCAGTAATTTTGTGGTCCAGTTCCTTCTGAAGTCCCATCCTGCTCACCTGCACTGGGGAGCTGGGAAATGGGGAGTGCCCATGTGCGCACGCACGTGCACACACACACACACACACACACACGGTAGGCTGTCACACACGCGCACACACTCAGAGTCATCTTCTCTTTAGCCCATGGCCTGGCTTAGCCAGGTGCAAAGACATTGATCTACGTGGGACTGTGCCCTGGGGCAGCTAACCCTGTTGTTCTCCCGCAGGGGTGAGGCTATGAATCCCAGCAAATCAAAATGTCCCTCCAGCCTTCAGCTGCCTCTGCTTGGAGCCACTGGGCCTCGCTCAGAGCTTCCTGTGTGCACTGGAGAACCCCTGCGGTGCTGTGCCCAACCCCCCCCCC